>OX377618.1:53285018-53335358 GCA_947397865.1 Polietes domitor
TTATTTTTATGAACCATTGAAATGAGCACTTTTTGATGTATTACGAAAAAATTGTGCTAGGCGAGCACAATTCAGCACAGTTTTTGGATTTGCAAAAATCGCGATTTTAACAAAATTAGAGCATTTTTTGAAAAATCGCCAAAATTTTGATTAGCGATTTTCTCGAAAACGGTTTGAGATAGAACTTAGCTTGAAACGGCACAATTGTCTACGCGGCTAGCACAATCCAGCACAACTTTTGTTTTTGCGAAAAAACAAAATGGCAATTCTAGAATTTTTGGCGTTTTTGGGACTTTTACAAAAAGTTGGCGCTTTTTGGAATATGATAGCAAAATTGTGCTAGGCGAGCACAATCCAGCACAACTTTTGGATTTTTGAAATTCGCGTTTTTTGCAAAGTTATATGGAAAATGGCTAAAAAAGTTAAAATGGCGATTATTTTTATGAACCATTGAAATGAGCACTTTTTGATGTATTACGAAAAAATTGTGCTAGGCGAGCACAATTCAGCACAGTTTTTGGATTTGCAAAAATCGCGATTTTAACAAAATTAGAGCATTTTTTTGAAAAATCGCCAAAATTTTGATTAGCGATTTTCTCGAAAACGGTTTGAGATAGAACTTAGCTTGAAACGGCACAATTGTCTACGCGGCTAGCACAATCCAGCACAACTTTTGTTTTTGCGAAAAAACAAAATGGCAATTCTAGAATTTTTGGCGTTTTTGGGACTTTTACAAAAAGTTGGCGCTTTTTGGAATATGATAGCAAAATTGTGCTAGGCGAGCACAATCCAGCACAACTTTTGGATTTTTGAAATTCGCGTTTTTTGCAAAGTTATATGGAAAATGGCTAAAAAAGTTAAAATGGCGATTATTTTTATGAACCATTGAAATGAGCACTTTTTGATGTATTACGAACAAATTGTGCTAGGCGAGCACAATTCAGCACAGTTTTTGGATTTGCAAAAATCGTGATTTTAACAAAATTAGAGCATTTTTTTGAAAAATCGCCAAAATTTTGATTAGCGATTTTCTCGAAAACGGTTTGAGATAGAACTTAGCTTGAAACGGCACAATAACACCCTCCACTAGAAGAACCTAGAACAACTTTTGCTGCCCAAAAAACCTACAATGAAAATTTCAGCGATTTTTGTTGCGAAAAGTTTTTTCGCTGTATCTCTGTCAATTTTCATTTTTTCGAAAAACTTTTTGCGGCACAATTGGGCACAAATCTAGCACAATTCAGCACAACTTTTGTTTTTGCGAAAAAACAAAATGGCAATTCTAGGATTTTTTCGAAAATAGCGATTTTTTCGAAAACGGATTGAGATAGAACTTTTTTAAAAACGGCACAATTATGTACTCCGCTAGCACAATCCAGCACAACTTTTGTTTTTGCAAAAAAACAAAATGGCAATCCCAGCGATTTTTTTTGGAAAAAAAGTTTTTTCGCAATATCTCGGTCAATTTTCAATTTTTCGAAAAACTTTTTACGGCACAATTGGGCACAAACCTAGCACAATTCAGCACAACTTTTGTTTTTTCGAAATTCGAAAATGGCATTTTCAACATCTGGGACATGAGAAAATCATAAAACAAAAATATCATGTGTGAAAATCATTTTAGTCATATTTGTACATCCCAGAAAATGCGTTTTCTACACAACATTTCATAAAACAAGTAAGGGCGTGGCCGACTGTATGATACACTCCACTTTCTATCCGAATACAATTCAACTCGGTAAAAAAGTGAAAACGGGGAGAATTTTTGTATGTTTCCTAATCATAGGCTAATATGACCTGGTCCAATTTGTCAAATCAAAAAGAATATTTGCATCGGGGCTATATCCAAATATGGAATAAAGAGACTAACTTTAAAAATAAGTTCTTCCAGTTCAAATATAACGTGTTATGCTCAGTTCGAAGAAATTCGTTGAAAATTCGTGGTTTCTGGGGCGGAAAAAGTCTATCTGGGAGCGATATTTGTATTGCAGCTATATGTAAATCTGAACCGATCTGACCCATTTTCACTATGGATGTTTCTAGTTGAAAAATAAGATATTTTGAAAGATTCGAAGAAGATCTGTTAAAATATGTGGTTTATAGAGAGGAAAAAGTGAAATCGGGAATGAAATTTGTTTGGGAGCTATATAAATCTGAATCAATCTGACCTATTTTCACCATAGGTGTTCACAGTTTAAATATAAGTTGTTTCGCCAAATCTGAAGACAATCTGATAAAATATGTGGTTTCTAGAGCGGAAAAAGTCAAATCGGGAGCGACATTTGTATGGGGGCTATATATAAATCTGAACCGATCTAACACATTTTTACTACAGATGTTTCCAGTTAAAATATAAGGTTTTTTGCGAATTTAGAAGAAAATCTGTTAAAATATGTGGATTCTAGAGCGGAAAAATTCAAATTGGGAGCGAAATTTGTATGGGAGCTATATATAAATCTGAACCGATCTGACCTATTTTCACCATAGGTGTTCCTAGTTTAAATATACGTTGTTTTGCCAAATCTGAAGAAAATCTGTTAAAATATGTGGTATCTAGAGTGAAAAGAGTCAAAACGGAAGTGAAATTCGTATGGGGGCTATATCTAAATCTGACCCGATTTTCTTCAAATTAAATAGCGTTCGTCCTTATCCCGAAAAACTTCGTCGTGCTAAGTTTCATTTGGTTCTGTCTACAATTGCGACCTGTATCGTGATTACTAGAATAGATGGTCGGACAGACAGACAGACGGACATTGATAAATCGATTCAAAAAGTGATTCTAAGTCGATCGGTATAATTAACAATGGGTCTATCTCACTTCCTTTTGGGTGTTACAAACAAATGCACAAAGACATAATACTCTCGTGGAGTGTATAAAAACGTTATCGAGTTCACAATAAGTCTTATTTATATATTTTATCATTAATGGCTATGTGCTTATTTCAAAATTCATAGTGCTCAATTTTAAACGTGCAAAAGTGGCTATGTACCATGAAAACGCGAATAATAGAAAATTTCGAAAACTTTAGTAATCCTCTTTAGATTAAACAGTAGAAGAATGATTTATAATTACTCTTAAAATTAAGGTGAAAATTAGTTTTTTCTCTCTCCTGAAAAGTTGTGTTTTTGTTCATAAGCACTTATGAATATAAGCCCTCGATATATTGAGGAGTTTTCTTCGTTTGTCGAAATGGATTTGTATTATCATTACAAACTCCCAAAACATTTAGAAGTAATAGAAACCTTTGTTATTTTATATGTGATGAAAATAGGTCACATCGGTTCAGATTTAGATACAGCTCCATAAAAATGTCGCATCGCAAATGTTACAACCCACGCATTGCAAACGGAATATACGATTAGCCGCACCATATTATATTTGACTTGTGAACATCTGTTGTGGAAGTGGAATATGTGGGCTAATGTTTTAATGCAAATTGTATTTTATTTAAAAATTAAGGTATTGTACTTTCTTTTGTATAAGTAAAAAATGTCTACATAAAAAATTCTTAGGCTACTCCAATACTTTTTCGCAGAAACGAAGAATTTCATCCCATATTTTTACATAATTATTAATTATTAATTATTAATTAATTATTATTACACAATCTTAAAATTGGCACAATTCGTTTAGTTTGTTTGTATTTTTCATAACCTTTGTCCTAAATTCAAAAACGTGGACACTTTTTTTTTGTTATTTTCGTGGTTTTACTGCGGAATTACCATTTCAGACGAGTTATTTTAAAAATAACTTAAAAATTCTATATTTTATTGCTTCAGAAAGCATAGAAGGTTTACAAAAAACCGAAACCTCTTTTGGGGAGGGTTTGAACCCCCAAAACCCCCTTGCTCACGGCCCTGCTGATCAACACAACAAATTTTCAGTCCTTTTTTAAATTTTGCAATTAAAACAATTTTCGGACAACGCTCGATTAAATCAATGTGGCCAACCAATTTTCAGTACTTTTTTAAATTTTGCAATTAAAACAATTTTCGGACAACGCCCAATTAAATCAACGTGGCCTGGTCCCTTCTCTAAAAATCACACTTCTCAAATTTACTTGGAATGACAAGAATAATTAACGAAATGAATTGAATACGAAATTGAAAACATAGTATTCTTTAAACATTCAATTCACTTTTTACGCAGTGATTTTTAGTGGCATTTATACATTTTTCGCAAGCTGATTTTGGCATCGCCATGGTTACAATCTCTATTTAACAACCCATCAGAATTTTTGTTTTGGGGTGCTTCGCATATGTACTATGTACATATGTATTTTTGCGAAAGATTGGTTGTTTATATATGCGAAGAGTTTTTTTTTGCAAGTGAGAACTCTGTAGTGTTATGGCTGCTGGTGCTGTGGGTATTTGCGTTTTGTTTCAGGAAACGGAAGACGCATTTTCAACTTTTGATCGATATGTGTTTGAGTATTTAAAAAACCCAAGTGTATGTTCGGTGCTCTGTATCCGTTGGCATTTTTTACTTTTAGAATAACAGTTGTAACTCTTTTTGCTCTTTGCGGCGTGCATACATCAACTGCTGTGATATTTTATTGCATATAAATTAAAGCATGTAAGGAAAGGCTAAACCAGACTCTATGACACCCTCCACCACTTGATTTTTATAACCAAACATGTATGTCAGTACAAATATAGTAAATATAACACTGTGCCAAAATTGTTTCCACCACACATTTTTAAATGTCTCACGTCAAGTCAAGTTGTTCGACTGGACGTCGGATTTCAAAATATATCGACCCGGACTCTTGATATAACGCAAAATAAGTTAAAAATCGAACACTGATATAAAATCGAAATAGAAATCAAAGCATATACCCCGATATAACTTATTTGTTTTTTTTTTATTGAACTAACAATAGGCACTGCATTTATATGGGAAACCCCCTTAATAAATGCAGTGTCTATTGGAGCAGGGAATGCTTGCTTAAATAATTGAATTTATACCAGCATTGAAGCACTTTGTTTTAGAAAAAAATTATATATGACTTTTATTTTGATAGAAAACTTCACATTTTTAAAGGAAATGAAAATAAAAGAATTAATAAATATTTATGTGCGACTCACGAAATATTCACGTGAATCACGAAAAAATTAGACTCACGCACGAACATTTTTTCCTTCCTCACGTTCACGCACGCTCACGTGAGTAAAATAATTTTTGCTCACGATCTCGCGTGATTCACGCAATTCACGTGAGTCGCGCCCATCTCTAATCTAAAATCAACAAATATTTTTAAATAAATATATATATATATATATATATATATATATATATATATATATATATATATATATATAACTAAATTTGGCGAATAGCATTATATTTCATATAATGCAAATGTCTCATCCCGATTTGACTTTTTGCTAAAAACCACCATCGCACAGTGGGATCTTTTGACTTTTTTCGTTGCAAAAATTATAACTTCTGAACTAGTGAACATAATTACAAAAGTAAGATTTTGTGGTAAAGAAGACTTCATAAGCTTTAAAATGAGACTAGGAATTTGATCCTATACTTACTGGTATCTTTAAAATCAGAAGTCGAATATGGATTTTCATTGTTTTTTCTTTTCAAAAATATTATATTTCGAGTTACTTTACATTTACTTTTTTACCAAACTAATCATTTCTCATTCATTTTTGATCTAAGATAACATACATTCAGATATTAGGCACTATAATTATATTTAACTAGCTTAATCCCGTCTGCTTTTCCAGGCAAAAATCTCAAATCGAAAAATCAAAAATTAACTTTCATATTATTTTTTTCTGATCAGTAATATAAAAAGTCTTTAAACACAGTTTTACCACGCCCCTCCCGCCCTCAATTGTTTTTTTAAATATATAGCCTACAGTTCCGCTCTCATATCTGTGTAAGATTCTAAAAACAATCAAACGATTTAATAATTTATATTTTATTGGGAGTTACGACGCCCACCTTTCAGTACCGCCTATTTTTTACATATTTGCACCTTATTACTCAATGAACTCACACAAAATTTCAAGATACGTTTTTGCTGTGTAACGCAGATGTATTGGTATAATTTTTTGAGGAGATGCCACGCCGCCCAGACTCTGACAGTAACAGTACTCAATTCATTTCATCTAACATACCTTTCAAATGACACCAATAGGATAGATAGTTTGTCTGTAACTCTTACATCTTTTTCATTTCTTTTGTTCTGAAAAAATCATATAGGAATAGTTAGTTTTATCAATAGCTGTTATTTAATTTTAGACCTTTGCCATTGATTTCGGGGTAAAGGCCCACAGAGCGTCGTGGCAAAAATAGCTATGTATAATTTGTCAAAAATATTTTTATACCGTCCACTGCATTTATTTGCAACACCCAAAGGGAAGCGTCTGTCCATCTATTGTTGTAATCAAAGTACAGTCCGCAATTATTGTCCGATCTTAACAAAAATGATACAAGTAAGTTCTGTGAATCAAGAAAGAGCGCTATTTAATTTGAAGAAAATCGGTTCAGATTTACATATAGCCCATATACAAAACTCGTTCCTGATTTGAGTTTTCCGCTCTAGAAACCACATATTATACGCGATTTTCTTTATATTAGGCACAACATCTTACAATTCACCTAGAAACACCTGTAGTAAAAGCGGGTAAGATTTAGTTCAGATTTAGATATAGTTTTTCCGCTCTAGAAATCATATATTGTGCCCGATTTTCATAAAATATGGCACAATATCAAATAGTTCAACTAGAAACAGCTTCACCATAGCTGTCATAGTGGTTAAGATCGGTTCAGATTTAGATAGATGCTCCCCATTTGACTGTTTCTGCTCTATAAAGCTCACATTTTAACCGATTTTGTTCAAATTTGCAAAACACCTTATATTACAACTAAAATTATATGCTTTGAAAGTAGCTTAGATCGGTCCAAATTTATATATAGCTCCCCTACAAATTTCGATCCCGATTTGAATTTTTGCTCTAGAATCCATCAAATTTGGCACAATACATTATCTTGCAACTAGAAACATCTATGGTTAAAGTCAGATCGGTTCAGATTTATATATGCTCCTATATATATTTGACGTTTTCCGCTCTCGAAACCATATATTTTGACAGATTTTCTTCAAATTTGGTACGACACCTTAAATTTGAACAATAAGCATCTCTGGAGAAAATGAGTCAAATCGATTCAGATTTATATATAGCTTCCATAATATTTATATATTGTATGGAACAATTGTAGCCGATTTTACTTTTTCTGCTCTAGAAAACGCTTGTTTTAAACAGTCCTATATCATCCGTCTATCACATACGACACTTTCCAAAATCACCATCGAATTTAATTGCAACGGCGTAGAAAGTGAAGCGCCACACGACTTTAGCCTTTCCTTACTTGTTTTCGCTATAGAAACCACATATTTTAATCGATTTGCTTCAAATTTTACGCAGTACCTAATATTTCAAATAGAAACATCGCTGGTGAAAATGAGTCAGATCGGTTCAGATTTATATATAGCTTCCATGCAAGTTTCGTTGTCGATTTAACTTTTTTCGCTTATATGTGTATTGTAACCATACAGAAATCATTACCGATATCACTATTTTCCCGAATTCAAATGGAGTACAAAGTGAGGGGTATCATATAGTCGGCCTCGCCCGACTTTAGTCTTTCCATACTTGTTTTGGCTTGGATTTAAAGTCGAAATCAATTATGCTGTGCAAATTCGAATGTGGTAATAAAGAGGATTTCTGGCTGGGAGCGATGCATCTTTGTAATCTAAATTTGTAGAAGTTTCTACAAGCTGTAGAGTGTCCATGGAATATCGGAAAAAATACAGATCAAAAGCTAATTGCATGTTTGATACTGGCAATTTATGACATTCCTTTTCTATTCCAACAATGTCGCAGTTGTTTCCTACCCACCACCCACCACTGATTGGCTCTGATTGGCAACGTTAGAGATTATGGTATGGCATGACATAGAATTAATTCAATGGAATTTGTATTATAATGTGTTTTTTTATTATTCCTCGTCAGTAGCTTTTATTGAAATTATTTTTAACGATCAATATGGTTGATAATACTTTAATTTGTACATATCTTGGTGTCATGGTTTTCATAATAGAATTGCCACCTTATTATTCGCATTGAACCAAAGCTATTACAAAAAAATCCCTTTAGAATAATATTTAAGTTAATAACAATCAAGGTGTTCACAAACGATTTGTGGTTCTATCAGGGTTATTGCGACAATTGTATTTTTTGGGACCAAGAAATAAGAAAATCCCATAATATTTAAACGCTTACAATGGTGCTTAAATATTTCAGTTTTTTCACCTCTGGCGGGCGAAAACCGCAAGGGACACATATACACGATTACGTTCATAGAAGCGTTTCGATTTTGTGTATGGTGCTATGCTCATTTCAGAGTGTTTTCAATCGCCTATCCTCAGTGTCGTGCTAAACACTAATTTAAAAGCGGTCTCGTTCAATTAATGTTACCAATGATGCAAACATTTCGATTGCTATGGGTTTGTATTGAAAGGAAATTCCATATAAAATGTATGTGTGTATCCTCCACTTGCTCTAGCACAATGTGCTTAATCATCATTATATGAAACACAAGTAACACCCTACACCACTTCCTGCGTATACACCTCGCTTTATTTACTAAACCCAGGTGTTTCATGGGAACAATTTTATGTAGTTCATAAAATTATACAATGTACTATATATTCATCTTTAGTCATATTTAATAAATATGGTAAATAATATGATAATTGATCCAATTTTCCGACAGACAAATACAAATTATACAGTACTAATAGGATGAATCTGACCTACATTTTAAAGGGGGCCTATAACAACACTTGGGGGCGGTAGGTATTCCTAGTTGAAATATATCATGATCCGATGTAAGACCTAGTTTCTAGAGCTGCAAAAGAGTAGAAAGTGGGCCCCATTTTGGTTATTCAAAAGTATGGACACATATATTTGATTTTAATAGTATGTATTCTTAGTTGAAATATAATATAATCTGCAAAATTTGAAATATAACATGATCTGCAAAATTGTGTCAAGATCCAATGTAGGATGTGGGTTCTAGAGCGATAATACTGTAAACTGGGGGACCATTTGTATGAGGGCTTTACCAAAACATTGACCTATATAGCTGGCTTTCAAAATACATGTTTCTAGTATAAATGTAACTGGTGTGGACAATTTGATCAAGATCCGATGCAAAATTTGAACATAGACCCATCTGGTCCACTTTCCCGTGAGCTGCGTCTAATTCAAATATAACACGATCCTGAAAAGTTGGTCATGATCCCATGTAAAATGTGTATTCTAGAGCATTAATAGTGTAAATTATAGGGATATTTGTATGGAGGCTATATCTAAATCTGAACCGATTTTCTCCAAATTCAATAAAAATCTCCTTGGCCAAAAAAGTAACCTCTGCTAAATTTCATGACAATCGGACCACAATTGCGACCTGTAGATTGCGAACAAGCTTAGATGGACAGCAGACGGACAGACAGACATCGTTAAATCGATTCTGCTTGTGATTCTAAGCCGATCCGTATGCTTAATGGTGGGTCTATCTTGATTATTTCTTGGTGTTATAAACATTTGGCGCGAAACTAACTTAACTATAACAAGTCCACCATGGAGTGAATCTCTCAGTATTACCGGCAGATTGGAGGACCTTGTACGTGCGTACAAATGCAGCAGCATGTTATGGTCCCTGCGTACCAAAATAATACATCAAGTGCATTCAAACAATGTGCTTAAGCACCATAACTATTAGGCATTATTCGGGTTTGGTACCATTTTTATACCTTTTGGTCCCATGTAACCCATTAATAGTGTAAATTTTTTAAGAAAAACTTTTTTAATTCTCGTCCACATGAATCAAAAGTTATACACTTCTAGATGCGCTGAATGAATTTCGTGAGTATTTGGGTCAACAGATCTGCTCTTCTCTCGGTATGCAAAAATTCTCGACACGCAGAGCACCTATTGCGAGGTGTTTAATATATTTTTGTACGCCCCACCTTCGGGATGGGTGTATACTAACTTTGTCATTCCGTTTGTAACACCTTGAAATATCAACCTGAGACCCTACAAATTATATATTATCGTCATAAAATTCTAAGACGATCTAGCCATGTCCGCTGGTCAGTCTGTCCGTCTGTTGAAAGCACGCTAGCATCTAAACGAAAGGAGGTAGGATGTCCAAATTCTCCATAAATGCGTGTTATAGTTGTATGTCGGTTGGGATTGAAACGGGGCGAAATCGGTCAAGAGGGAAAAAATTTTCCATCACAAGGACTAAAAATACCCATAATAACCCCTAATATTTTAGAGTATTTAAGCATAATTTTTTCAATATGTCTGTTTGTACTAAATTGATATTGGATATACGCATTCCCCCTATAACAAAAACGTGCACCATAAAGTGGATTTTACTCGTAGGGGGGTGAAATGGGGCAATAAAGGATAAAATTCGAAATTCGGTGCGTACATTCCTGTAATTGAATAGATACATAACATAAAACTATTTGTTCCAAGTTCGTTCTTTTAAGGGTTAAAATGGGAATAGAGGGATAAAAATGGTACCAACCAAACGGCTGGACCTAAAATGAAATTCGGTGTATACATTCCTCTGATTGTGTAGACAGAAAAAAAAGGATTTTTCAAAATTCGTACTTTTTGGGGTTAAGGAGGAAAAAAGGGGATAACAAGTAAGAAGGCGTTAAGTTCGGCCGGGCCGAATCTTATATACCCTCCACCACGGAGTGCATTCCACAGTATTACCATCAAATTAAAGGATGTCGACTTTACATAGAAGCACAGTACCATATTACGAAAAATTTGATATTTTTATGCACATTACTATATTCGTTTACTATTTCAAACTATAATGTATGCTTATGCGCACTGTTTAAAATCGACAATAAGTCGCCATTAGAAAGAAGCATTTTCAGATACAAAGTGATAAGAAAAGTATAAATTTTAAAGATATCCCCATTCGCCCCTTTCTCCGCCCAAATATACAAATTTCGAAAAAAACCCTTTTTCGAGTATTCATAGTCAGAATGTATACACCGAATTTCATGATTTCAACTTCAGCGGTTTGGTAGGTCCCATTTTTATCCCTCTTTTTAATTATATCCCTTAAAAGTACGAATTTTGAAAAATCCCTCTATTTTACGTGTCTATGCAATTAGAGGGATGCACACACCGAATTTCATGATTCTAGCTGTTGTCGTATCATTTTTACCATATTTTATCCCTTTTTGTCCCATTTCGCCCGCTAAAACTTTTATTTTCTTTGTGGTGCTTCCAAGCTACAAGAGGAATGTCCGCAACAAATTTTAACTGTATGAAAATAAGAAATTTAATTAATAAGCCAAGGCTACCAATATTTGTATACTATACATTTAATGGATATAATACTTCAATTCATAAAGTAAATATAAGGGAGCATTCATAAATACCCTAAATATTGGGGGATAGAGAGTGTATTTTCAGCTACAGTCGTTTGGTTGGTTGTATTTCCATCCTATTTTAAATTCAAAAGTATAGATTTTTGAAAATACCTTATCTTTCACGAACGCAGTACAAGACAACTTCATGTTTTTTTGTCGTAAAAGCAACAAAATAAAGTATGAATTTGGAAAAAAATTGTTTACGTGGCTATGCACTCAAAGGAATGTATATACCCAATTCCATGATACTATCTGCGGTCATTTTGTTGGTACCATTTTTATCCCCTTTTTCCAATTTTGCCCCATCAAGAGTACGACTATGTAAAATCTCCTTATTTTACGTATCTACACAATTAGAGGGATGTACACACTGAATTTCATCATTCTAGCTGTATTCGTTTAGTTGGTACTATTTTTATCCCCTGTAGCCATTGTATCCCTTGAAAGTACGAATTTGGAAAAAAACGTTTTATTTTTCGTGTCTACGCAGTCAGAGTAATGTCTACTCCGAATTTCATGATTCTAGCTGCTGTCATTTGGTAGGTACTATTTTTATCCCCTTTTTCCATTTGAACCCCAAAAAGTACGAATTTTGGAAAGTTCTTTTATTTTACGTGTCTACGCAATCAGAGGAATGTATATATCGATTTTCATTATTCTAGGTTCAGCCGTTAGGTTGGTACTATTTTTATCCCTCTATCCCCATTTAACCCCTTAAAAGTACGAATTTAGAAAAAATACTTTTATATTATTTATCTACTCTATTAGAGGAATGTACACGCCAAATTTCGTGTTTCTATCTGTTGTCGTTTGATAGGTACCATTTTTATCCCTTTTTGTCCCATTTCGCCCCCTACAAATAAAAATCACTCTATGGTGCCCTTTTATGCTATAAAGGGAATGCGCATTGCAAATATCAACTAAATACAAGCTAATATGTTCCAAAAACTTGCTGAAATACTCTAAATATTAGGGGTATTTTAAGTCCTTGTGAGGGAAAAAAATTTCCCTCTGGGCCGATTTCGTCCACTTTCAATCCCAACCGATCTACAACCATAAGACACATTTAGGAAAAGTTTGAACCTCCTAGCTCATTTCGTTCGGCCGCTATCGTGCTTTCAACAGACAGACAGACAGACAGACAGACGGACAGACGGACATGGCTATATCGTCTTAGAATTTTACCACGACCCAGAATATATATACTTTATGGGGTCTCCGATGAATATTTCAAGGTGTTACAAACGGAATGACAAAGTGAATATACCCCCATCCTGGAGGTGGAGGGTATAAAAATGGTATAGGGCGTATATATTTGTCTAACTACATAGACAAACTGCAAAATATTTTTCAAAATTCGTACTTTTTACATTTACGACAAAAATTAATTGAATCATGAAATTATGTTATTATACACTCCACGAGAGTATTATGTCTTTGGGCATTTGTTTGAAACACCCAAAAGGAAGCGAAATAGATCCATTGTTAATTATACCGATCGACTTAGAATCACTTTTTGAGTCGATTTAGCAATGTCCGTCTGTCCATTTCCATTCCACAACGGAGTTTTTCGGGATGAAGACGAACGCTATTTCATTTGAAGAAAATCGGTTCAAATTTAGATATAGATCCTATACGAATTTCTCTCCCGGTTTGACTCTTTTCACTCTAGATACAACATATTACAACAGATTTTCTTCAAAATTGGCAAAACATCTTATATTGCAACTACTGATGAAAATGTGTTAGATCGGTTCAGATTTGTATATAGCTCCCATACAAAGTTCGCTCCCAACTTGAATTTTTGCTCTAGAAACCACAGATTGTAACAGATCTTCAAATCGTTCATTTGAAGAAAATAGGTTCAAATTTAGATATAGCCCCCATATAAATTTCTCTCCCGATTTGACTCTAGATAACACATATTTTAACACATTTTCTTCAAAATTGGTAAAATATCTTATATTTGCACTATGAACATCCATGATGAAAATGGGTCTGTTCGGTTCAGATTTGTGTATATCCCCCATTCAATTTAGCACCCGTCTTGATTTTTCCGCCCCAGAAACCATGTATTTTTACCGAATTTCTTCAAATTGAGCATAACACGTTATACTTGAACAGGAAGAACCTATTGTGTAAGTGGGTCACTTCATTCCATGTTTGGATATAGCCCGATACAAATATTCTTCTGGATTTGACAAATTGGGTCAGGTCATATTAGCCTATGATTAGGTAACTTACAAAATCCTTCCCATTTTTACTTTTTTACCGAATGAATTATATTCGTATAGAAAGTGGATTGTATCATACAGTCGGCCCCGCCCGTATGTGAGATAATGGATTTTTTTGTACTTTTGGAATTAAAATAGAAATACAACCAAAAGTAGCACCACTATCTAGCAATATTTATGTTTTTGAAAATATAAATATAATAATAATATTTTTTAAATTGACATCAAGTATTATTTCGATAAATATGGTGTAGACGTATTGGTAGCCTTGCCTTAAAAGCGTGGTTTGATACAATAAAAATATTATATTTATTTATAAAATATTTTTTTCAAGATTTGTATTTGTTTTGGTTTGGCTATATTAAAAAATTATATTTTCCCATAATATTACTGCACTTCTACGAAAATCGACAACCTCTGTTAAATGCAATCCATGGTGGAGGATACATAAAATTTCGGCCCGCCGAACCTAACGCCGTTTTACTTGTTTTACCCCATATGGACATCTCCCAGTGTCCAGGAAGCAACATTCGCACGCTTTAAACTACGCCAAAGAAAAATTCGATCAGAATTTTTAGTGTTCTAAAGCGTTAAAAGAGTACTACATTTTAAAAATATATTGTCAGGATTTAGTACAAATTAGTACAATATTATAAACAATTATACATTGGAATGGATGCTACAAAAACATAAGTACTTTTGATGCTCTTATAGAAATATACAAAGTTCAGCGATTTCTTGAGAACAATGTTAGTAATAGTTTTAGTAGTTAGTTGTAGTATTGAACGTTTAGAATTTTTGTTTCTGGTACCAACCGTTTGGGTGGTACTATTTGTATTGCCTTTCTATTTAGTCTGATTTTCATCTCATTTCTTTGCATTCTATTTTTTAATCTCTTTGCCCACTGTGACAAACTGCTACGCCAAAGGAAGAACTATTTTCGAAAAATATGCGCTTGAATCGAAATAAAATGATGTGGCATGGAGATCCCAATCGAGGCAGATGCAGCACAATTTATTAAACATACATAAAAGTACGAATACTCTTTCGAAGCAATAACTGAAATGGCAAAGGAAGGCAACCACCGCAGGTCAGTTCATATGTACCCTACTACTATCCTGGCCGAGGATTGTGGAAATGGTTATTTACTTTTTATGAGTTTTTGGCAAAAGGCCATTAAACGCAAACTAACAGCAGCCTGGTGGAAAGTCAAGCATAATTTGTATGAGTTTTTGATTTTTCATTAAAAATTGTTTGTTTTGAAAGACAAGAAAATGTATATAAAAGAGGCCACAGCTGTGCACCAGTTAGTAGTCATTGTAAGTTGGACTTACAGCGAATGTTTTACTTCAATATCAAATCACAATACCTGTATGTTTAAATTATGTTGTACATTTCCCTTTCTTACTACAGATTTGGTAATTTCAAGTACAATGACGGACTTCTACAATGGAAACATAATACGGAATTTTAAATATATCACTGTACTGCTCACAATTCGACTCAAGATGTCACATTGATTTATCTATTCAAATGTACTTGTATATATTAGGATAGGTCACGAACATAAATTGCAGCGGTCATCCCCCAAAATGATGATCTGCAAAATATTTCGGCACTGGGTCAAGCCATATGTGAGCGAAACGCTCCTGAAAACGCCTCTAGAAATCATTTTTTCCCGTGTAATTTTTTTTATGATGAATTTTTGACCGAAAATTCTCTCTGAATTAAAAGACCCTTGGGAGCATTTTAAATAAAAGTTTTTATTCTTGTCTTAGAATAACTCATTGGTCGTATTATTGGACGTTTATATTGATTTTTTGTGGTTTATTTTTTTATTATTCGCTGACTATTACTTGAAATTTCCCCAGTGTTTAGAACCAACCTCATGTATTTAATTTTCCCTTTAATGTAATTTCGTTCCAAAATTCGTTTAGGAGTTGACAGAAATGTTATGAGTTGACAGAAATGCCTCGTTGTTGGGAGACAATTCTCTGAGCGCATTATGTTAAGTGTCAAAACAAATTCACTGCATTAAAAATTGCTTTAAACACTATTTTATGGCCCTTACGTACATTTATAGACAATTTTCTCATTCACTTCTCTCGCTGGACATCAAATGAATTGATGATGTCTAGGGATGAGTATTTGGCGCATTTATAAGGACGACAACTTTTTGCAAATGCCAGGAGTCCAATGTAAAAATGAAACTAACATAAAGCAAAACTAGGAGAAAATTCCAGACATAAAGTAATTGCAGCTGGGTTTTTTGTTTGTTTTGGCTTATGACTTTTATTTCATTTCGGCTTATCTGTTTATCTCACTTAATGATACACAACATTGTATGGTACAGTGAATACATACAGAAAAATATTGGTACATACACGTTCAGTTTATTTTCCAGAAAATAAGTTTCTCATTGCGTTTGTAATAGTTCGAAGTATCGATTTGAATTATTTAAAATGATTAAAAAATAAATTATTTACATATTTTTTATATATTTCCCTAGGAGGAGGGCCGTAAAAATAACCTTAATTAAAACTTTATTTGTGTGTCTATATTAAATTGATAAATATTCATTATTTAATTATTATTAATTAAATAAATAAATACGTTAAATGTTAAGAAGTAGCAAGACGTTAAGCTGAGCAGTATCGTATATATAACAATCACCATTCACAGTAACTCTTAATTTCTTAATGAAAATAAATCAAATTGGTTCAGATGTATATATAGCTCCCATATAAATATAACTCCTGATTTTGCTTTTTCTATATACACTGGAGCCCGATTTGCGTCGTTAATGGGGACCGGAGAAATGCGACGCAAACCGAAACGACGCAAATCGAATAACTTTTTTGGGTATAAATGTTGATTGGGTCAAAAAATTTAATATTTAGTAAAAAAATAGATTTTTGATAAGAAAGTCAATTATTTCATTTTATTTATTTGTAAATGACAAGCCATTTCAACATATAGTTTTAGTTATTATAAAAAATAAGATAATATAAATTTACATAAAAACATAACAAAAATGCATTCATATTCACATATAAAAAAAAACAGAAATTATAATTTGAGATTATGTTGTCTTCGTCTGATAAATTTGGTAAATAAATCTGATTTCTGGCCATAATTACCGCCAACTTCCTTTCATAGAAGATGCTCTAACTTCTTTCCAAGATAAATTTATGTTTGCAATAGCCATCATTATCAATTATCAATAGCAAGTGAGAAAAGTATAAAATTTAGAATCTCCTTTTGCGTTTCCTCCCAAAATGAATGTAAGTCGATCCTTGGCGGCTTTATATAGAGGACATGATTTCTCAGTTTTTGACAGATATGTTCTTGATCCTTTTCTAAAAAAAGACCTGTTTCTTCAGCATGCAAAACATGCTTAGCAGAATACCCTCCATTTTCGATTATGGCTTTCAGTTGAAGCTTAATTCTTCTTATTTTGATTTTATATTCACATAGAATGAAGGGACTCCATTTTAACCATTAATGTATGTCTTACTTTTGTAACTTGTTTACAATGGAATGTTGTGGCAGTTTCAGCAAATTGGGTTATTTTAGAACTGTCTCTGTTGCAAATTGTTTTTACTGTTGTTGGTGGTAACCCAAAAGTTCTGATTTAAAACGTAATATTCAAATTTTAGTTCAAAACTAATTCCTTTTCTTTTTACTCATTTTTTTTCTTAAGGTATTTTATTGGCTCGACCACAGCACTTCTTATTGAGAACCAAATTCTTACTTACTAACGCTCAACTATGCTTAGAAGAACTGACCTAATAGAATAAAATCGGAAACCCCCTTTTACACGCAAATTGCAAAAATCACAACTGATTATCTTCAGTAAAAAATGCAATCGTATGTTACGACACAAATCGGAATCAAAACGACACAAATAGGATTGAAGCAAATTTTAAAAAGCGACGCAAATCGGAATCAAAGCGACGCAAAGCGAATTGAGACCAATTTTAAAAAGCGACGCAAATCGAAACGACGCAAAACGGGGCTCTAGTGATGGCGATAGTGAGTGAGATTGATTCAGATTCGTTATACCTCGCACACAAATTTCAATTTAATTTAAATGTGTCAAATAAAGTTCCACACAAATTTCACCGATATAACTTTTTCTGCTCCAGAAAATACATATTTTAACAGATTTTGGTCAGAACAAGTCATATTTCACCTGGGAACATACATTGTTGAAGAGAGTATCATCGGTCCATGATATAGGACATTTTCCAAAATCCTCACGTAATTGAATTGCAACAGTGTAGAACATGAATTTTTCAAATTGAACATAACACGTTATACTTAAACTTAATTAAGTCGGGCGGGCCGACTATATGATACACTCCACTTTCTATACGAATACAATTGAAATCGGTAAAAAAGTGAAATCGGGAAGGATTTTTGTATGTTTCCTAATCATGATATGAGTATGACCTGAGCCAATTTGTCAAATCGAGAAGAATATTTGTCAAATCGAGAAGAATATTTCACTTAATTAAGTTTAATTATAACGTGTTATGTTCAATTTGAAAAATTCGGTAAAATACGTGGTTTCTGTGGCGGAAAAAGTCAAATCGGGAGTGAAATTTATGCAGGAACTATACATAAATCTAAACCGATCTGACGCATTTTCAACATGGGTGTTTCTAATTCAAATATAAGATTTTTTGCACGTTTTAAAGACGATCTGTTAAAACATATGGTATCTAGAGTGAAAAGAGTCAAATCGGGAGTGAAATTCGTATGGGGCTATATCTAAATCTGAACCGATTTTCTTCAATTTAAATAGTGTTCATTCCCAAAAACTTTGTTGTGCTAAGTTTCATTTGCTTCTGGCTACAATTGCGACCTGTACTTTGATTACAATAACAGATGGACAGACAGACGTACGGACGGGCAGAAAAACAGACAGACGGACATTGCTAAATCGACTCAAAAAGTGATTCTAAGTCGATCGATTCGTACAACCACACTGCGTATCCCAATCGCTTCGAAATTCGCTTCGAATCTTCGAGACTGAATATCTGTCTATAAGTGTCCAATTCCTCATCAAAATATAACTACCAACATTTACAATACACTTACAAGAAAAAAATTAATGAAATTTGGTACATACGAAATTGGAAAAGTGAAGAAATTTAAATTTTGTTCAAAAGGAAGCGAAATTCGAACGACTTAGAATAACTATCTGAAACGATTTAACCAGGTTTAGTACCTGACTTTTGAAAAAAGTAAGTAGTTCCTCTATTGATAGATAAATTATCTTTACCCAACTGTTATATTTTACACAAATCAAAAGATTAAAAGATGTTGTTTTAGCTGATGAAAATCATTTGTATACCACTGTGCTTCGAATCGAATTCAACTATTTAAGTTTGGAAGAATTTTGAAATGAGTTAATGTCTCCTGCATATCTTACCATTCAGATACGCAAATATTGGTTATATCTGCACATCTGAATGGAAATTAATTTAATTACATTTAAGCACTCATATTGAACGAATTCTAATAATTCCATATGGACAAACATATGGTAATATAAAAATGCGCTTGAAGCAAATTCATTTAAATTCTGAGTTTTGCAACTAAATGCAAATAACTAGAGATTTTCATGGGTTTATTACACTGTAATTATCATTTGAAAGTAATTGCTGTTGATTTACGAAAACATAAGCTACATTCATTATTTTAAATTTTCATAAGTTCTAAATAATAATTAAACAAGTAAGGAAGGTTAAAGTCGGGCGTGACCGACTATATGATACCCTACACTTAGTCATTATACCCTATGGTGTAGGATATAAAAAGGTCATTACATTTGAAGCGGGTGATATACGATGCAGCTATAAGAGGAGAATACTACAAATTCCATACTTCTATCTGTATTTGTAAGAACATTTGAACACAAACTTTGAATGGGAGCTATATACAAATATGAACCGATCTGACCCATGTTTAGCAGAGGTTTTCTAGTTGAAATATTAGACGGTTTCCCAAATTTTATGGAGTGTTAAATATGTGGTTTCTAGAGGGGTAAGAATCAAATCGGGAGCTATATATAATCTGAACCGATGTGACCCACATTCGCTATAGTAATTTCTATTTGAAACATTAGCCGATGTGCCGAATTAGAATAAAATCTGTTCAAATATGTTATTTCTAGAGCGGAAATAATGAATTCAGTATCAAAATTTGTAATGGAGCTAAAGGGTGATTTTTAGCAACACTGGTTTAAACAGCTGACGCACGTTTCGTGTTTTGTTTCACTGTCAAACATCTTCAGTTTGGTCTATAATTTAAACATGAATCGTCTTACAAACGAACAACGATTGCAAATTATTGAATTTTATTATCAAAATGCGTGCTCTGTTAAGAAAGTTCATCGCGCGCTTCCATTTTATGGTCAGTTTAATCGACCCACTGAAGCGGCTATTCGTGCTATTGTGGCTAAATTTCGCACCAAATTTACATTGTTGGACATTAAACCACCAACACGCTTACGTAGAGTGCGAACTGAAGAAAATATCGCAGCTGTATCGGCCAGTGTTAATTATGATCATCAATTATCGATTCGCAGCAATTGGGCCTCTGTTACTCAAAAACGTGGAAATTCCAAAATTGGACTAAGCGGATGGACCATTTGGGACGCAATTAATGTCAACATTTTCATGAAATAATCTTCAAACATTAAATTATATGGACCGTACTATCGATTCAAATAAAGATTTCATGCATTTTTCTGAATTTTATGTGTTTTTTTTTTTTGAAAATCTTTCCTATAGCTTTTGAAAAATCACCCTTTATATATATATATATATGAACTTATCTGACCCATTTTCATCAGAGCTCTTTTAGTTGAAATATAAGTTGTTTTGCTAAAGTTGAAAAATATCTGTCAAAGTTCGCTCTAGAAACCGGAAAGAGTCAAATCGGAGGAGACATTTGTATGGGAGCTATATATAAATCTGAACCGATCTATCCTTTTTTTTACCAGAGCTGTTCTTAGTTGAAATATAAGCTTTTTTGCCAAATTTGAAGAAAAACTGTCATAGTTTGTTGTTTTTAGAGCGGAAATAGTCAAATCGGAGGATACATCTGTATGGGAGCTATATATAAATCTGAAAATCGGAGGAGACATCTGACCTATTTTCGCCATGGGTGTTCTAGTTGAAATATAAGAGGTTTTGCCAATTTTGAAGAAGATCTGCTGAAATATGTGGTATCTAGAGTGAAAAGAGTCAAATCGGGAGAGAAATTCGTATGGGGGCAATATCTAAATCTGAACCGATTTTCTTAATAAAATTAAATAGCGTTCGTCCTTATCCCGAAAAACTTCGTTGTGCAAAATTTCGTTTGGTTCTGTCTACAATTGTGACCTGTATCGTGATTACAAGAATAAATGTACAGACAGACGGACATTGCTAAATCGATTCAAAAAGTGATTCTAAGTCGATCGGTATAATTAACAGTGGGTCTATCTAGGTTCCTTTTGGGTGTTACAAAGAAATGCACAAAGACTTATGTCTCTCGTGGAGTGTATAAAAAGTTTTGATCAACAATGATATAAACATTGCCCGGTTTATTAAATGTGGTGGAAATATGGACCAATAAAGCTGCTGATATAAAAAGAATATAATGTTTCGAAATTGGGATATACAATAGTATTGACAATACATTGGTCTGTGTACGTAACAAACATCGAAGTATTGGGAAGAACGAGTCAAGAAAGAGAACTTGTTTCCATCGTCAAAAAAGAAAAAACTGCATATCTTGGACATATTATAAGAAATGCAAACAATTCTAAAACAAACTAGTAAGAAACACATATGAAGAAATTAGGTAAGATCGGTCCAGATTTAGATATAGCCCCCAAACAAATGTCGCTTCCGATTTGACATTTTCCGCTGTAGAAACGACATACTGTACCCGATTTTCTTTAAAATTTGCACAACATTTTATAATCCAACTAGAAACACCTATGCAAAAATTGGATAAGATCGGTTCAGATTTAGATATAGCCCCCATACAAATGTCGCTCCCGATTTGACATTTTCCGCTCTAGAAACCACATACTGTTCCCAATTTTCTTTAAATTTGATACAATATCTTATAATCCAACTAGAAACACCTATGCAGAAATTCGGTAAGATCGGTTCAGATTTAGATATAGCCCCCATACAAATCCCGATTTGACATTTTCCGCTCTAGAAACCACATATCCGATTTTCTTTAAATTGGGCACAACAGCTTATAATCCAAGTAAAAAACCTATGGTGAAAGTGGTTAAGATCGGTTCAGATTTAGACATAGCGCAAATACAAATGTTGCTCCCAAATATTTAACCGATTTTGGCCAAACTATACATATTTTATCTCACCTATTTCGTTCCAGATTTCAATATACCCCCTTACAAATGTCCTTTCCGATTTAACATTTTTTGTCAAACACATACATTTACAGGATACAAAAATCCATCCCGTTTTCATTTTTTTCACCGAATTAAATTGTATTCGGATTGAAAGTGGAGTGTATCATAGAGTCGGCCCCGACTTTAGCCTTATTTACTTGTTAATATCGAGACCTTACAAATGATCCCCCATTTTCATTTTTAACCCTCTAGGACCCACATTTTAGATAAAATTTTGCAGATTATATTACATTTCATATAAGAATACATACTATGAAAGTCAAATATATGGGTGTATATTTTGGTATAACCCCCATACAAATTGGGCCCCATTCTACTCCAATCCAATGCACACATCGTGCATTGGATCTCGATACAATTTTTCAAATCATGTTATATTTCAACTAAGAATACTTACATTGAAAGTGATCTACATGAGCCCATTTACAAATGGCCCCCATTTTTATTATTATATATATTTTTCATCGGAAGTTTTTAAAATGCCATATTTCATATTTATATTTCATCTAAGAATACATACTATGAAAATCACATATATGTGTTCATACTTTGGTATAACCCAAATGGGGTCCCAGTCTACTATAATCTGTATTTGCCATTAGATCTTGATTAATTTTTCCAGATTTTTTATTTACTTTACTTAGAATATCTGCCGGATATTTGTATCAATTACCACATTATTTACCATATTCGTTAAATTTGACTAAAGATGAATTTAAAGTACTCCATAATTTATATGAACAACATAAAATTACTCTCATGAAACACCTGGGCTTAGAATTCAAAGCGAGGTATATAAGAAAGGAGTGGTGTAGGATATTCGGCCCGCCCAACATTAGCCTTTCCTTACTTGTTAAAATGAAATTTATGTAATTCGCTCGCATATATTCTAATATGGAATATTAGCATTAACAAATGTTTCAAATTTGCCCCCTTAAAAAGATAACGTTTAAAAGAAGTAAAATTTAATTGGAGGTTTTAGATAAAAGCATGAAATTTTAATTGGTTCTAACAGACATTCTTCTCATTCAATGGATACCCAGATCGCCTTTGTATGGCTCGGAAAAGTACGAAAATAAATTATTAATTTATGTTAAATAGGGAAAGACATTTACGTTAGAGCTATATTAAAACATGGTAGAATGCGAAGCACTTTCATCATATTCGTTTGTACGTGAAATATAAAATTGATTATAAGGTGTTGTACTAACTTTAAAGAAAATCGATTAAAATATATGGTTTCTAGCGCGGAAAAAAGTCAAATCGGAGCGACATTTGAATGGGGGCTATATCTAAATCTGAACCGATTTGCTTCAAATTAAATAGTGTTCGTCCTTGGTCCACAAAGATTAATTGTGCCATTTTTTTGTTAAGATAGGACTACAATTGCGACCTGTAATTTAATTGACGGACAGACGTACAAACAGATGTACATTGCTAAATCGGCTCAGATCTGTATAATAAACGATGGGTCTACTTGTTTCCTTTTGGGAGTTACAAACAATTGCACAAAGACATAATACCCTAATGGAGGGTATACAAATCGAACAGCTAATATCGACAAGGAACCTTGACTATGTTGAGAACGAACCATGGTTATGTTGATATCGAACCATGGTTATGTTGATATCGAACCATGGTTATGTTGATATCGAACCATGGTTATGTTGAGAACGAACCATGGTTATGTTGATATCGAACCATGGTTATGTTGATATCGAACCATGGTTATGTTGATATCGAACCATCGGTATGTTGAGAACGTACCATGGTTATGTTGATATCGAACCATGGATATGTTGATATCGAACCGTGTATGCTGACCTTCAAACGTGGTTATGTTGACATCGAGCCGTGGCCAAGTTGAAAACGAACTGCGAACAGTGGTGATGTTGATAACGAACTGGGGCTAAAATCTAAGAAAATGGAAAACAAATATGATCGATACAGACTACACCTTATACTCAAAAAATCGAATAAAAATGTTATAGTATAAATATAAAACAAGTTAGGTAAGTCTAAAGTCGGGCGGGGCCGACTGGTTGTGACTACTAAACCCAGGTTGTTTGTAACGTCTAAAAGCAAACAAGATAGAGCAATCGGTAATTATACAGATCGGCTTAGAATCAATCAATCCGTCTGTCTATCCGCTCTAGAAACCACATATTTTACACGATTTTCTTCAAATTGAGTACAACGTATTATAATCCAACTGATTCACGCGTTAATCACGTGATTCACGCAATTCACGTCAGTCGCTCCCATCTCTACTCCCGATATGACTTTTCCGCTCTAGAAACCACATAATTTACCCTATTTTCTTCAAATTTGGCACAACGTATTATAATCCAACTAGAAAGACCTGTGGTGGAAGCGGATAAGATCGTTCTGATTAAGATATAGCCCCTATACAAATGTACCTACCGATTTGACTTTTTCCGCTATAGAAATCACACATTTTACCCGATTTTCTTTAAATTTCTCAAAACATCTTATGTGGTGAAAGTGGGTACGATCGGTTCAGATTTAGATATAGCCCCCGTACAAATGAAGTTCCCTATATGACTTTTTCGATCTAGCTACCAAATATTTTATAAGATTAACTAAAATACAAAATATTTTAATTTGAAATTTTAAAAAATTACCTTTTTCGACTCTCTTCATTGAGTTTGTTTCTATAAAATGCTCAAAACGTAAACGTAAAAAACCGACTATTGTTGCTCGACATAAAGCTATCATATATGCAGACCCACACATTCGAGAACTATCTCATGTTATATATTTCCCAACATTTAGTTCATTACTATAGCAACACTATTATGCTGCTCCATGTAAAATGATTTAGGTATCCATGACAATCTTCCTGAGCACAGAGGAATACATACATGCGTTATTTGTGTATGTATGCAAATTCAAGTGGGTAAAAGAAATAATACAGTAATAATTCAAAAATAAATTCACAATATTCTATGTTTTAATGTAATTTTTGGGAATGGCCATAAAACATTCCTAAGTGCATTATGAGGTGATAATCGCTGTAAGTTTCTGACGTACCCGCTACGACCCGCTCTGACGTACATGCTACGAGTTAGATTGTTTTGGGGAGTAACGTGAATCTGTATATCAAATGCTAGGGTTTGACATGTAGTTTTTGCTACTGGCAATGAACTTTATTAGTTACTTGAATTTCAATACGAGCATCCATGTAAATACTGTTGACTAGTGGAGCGAATATTACATTGAAGTGAACAATTGCCGGAATTTGTTTATAAATGCAATTTATTAGTTTGTCTCAATGTTAATATTGAACAGGTTAACTCTAAGAGTACTTTCAAAACTATTGTAGATTGAAGAAGTATAAATGGGGGTTTTAAACGAGTAGACTTTAGAGTCTTTAAATTGAAATAAAGTGATCAGATTACTAAAATTTAAACAAAAATTTAAAAAGTAAAAAGGCGTTAAGTTCGACCGGAATCTTATATACACTCCATGGAGTGCATCCCACGGAATTACCGGCAAATTATAGGATGTCGATATTTCATTGAAGTGCAGTACCATATTATGAATATTGTGATGATATAGGACTATGCATATTATGCTATATATTAATATAAAAGTTCAAGTGTAATCAAAAAGTGAACTTGAGTGAAGTGGTTGGAACCAATTTTTATTTCTATACCCTCCACCTAAGGAAATATTCATCGGAGACTCCATAAAGTTTTCTGGGTCGATGTTGATATCGAACCATGGTTATGTTGATATCGAACCATGGTTATGTTGATATCGAACCATCGGTATGTTGAGAACGTACCATGGTTATGTTGATATCGAACCATGGATATGTTGATATCGAACCGTGTATGCTGACCTTCAAACGTGGTTATGTTGACATCGAGCCGTGGCCAAGTTGAAAACGAACTGCGAACAGTGGTGATGTTGATAACGAACTGGGGCTAAAATCTAAGAAAATGGAAAACAAATATGATCGATACAGACTACACCTTATACTCAAAAAATCGAATAAAAATGTTATAGTATAAATATAAAACAAGTTAGGTAAGTCTAAAGTCGGGCGGGGCCGACTGGTTGTGACTACTAAACCCAGGTTGTTTGTAACGTCTAAAAGCAAACAAGATAGAGCAATCGGTAATTATACAGATCGGCTTAGAATCAATCAATCCGTCTGTCTATCCGCTCTAGAAACCACATATTTTACACGATTTTCTTCAAATTGAGTACAACGTATTATAATCCAACTGATTCACGTGATTCACGCAATTCACGTCAGTCGCTCCCATCTCTACTCCCGATATGACTTTTCCGCTCTAGAAACCACATAATTTACCCTATTTTCTTCAAATTTGGCACAACGTATTATAATCCAACTAGAAAGACCTGTGGTGGAAGCGGATAAGATCGTTCTGATTAAGATATAGCCCCTATACAAATGTACCTACCGATTTGACTTTTTCCGCTATAGAAATCACACATTTTACCCGATTTTCTTTAAATTTCTCAAAACATCTTATGTGGTGAAAGTGGGTACGATCGGTTCAGATTTAGATATAGCCCCCGTACAAATGAAGTTCCCTATATGACTTTTTCGATCTAGCTACCAAATATTTTATAAGATTAACTAAAATACAAAATATTTTAATTTGAAATTTTAAAAAATTACCTTTTTCGACTCTCTTCATTGAGTTTGTTTCTATAAAATGCTCAAAACGTAAACGTAAAAAACCGACTATTGTTGCTCGACATAAAGCTATCATATATGCAGACCCACACATTCGAGAACTATCTCATGTTATATATTTCCCAACATTTAGTTCATTACTATAGCAACACTATTATGCTGCTCCATGTAAAATGATTTAGGTATCCATGACAATCTTCCTGAGCACAGAGGAATACATACATGCGTTATTTGTGTATGTATGCAAATTCAAGTGGGTAAAAGAAATAATACAGTAATAATTCAAAAATAAATTCACAATATTCTATGTTTTAATGTAATTTTTGGGAATGGCCATAAAACATTCCTAAGTGCATTATGAGGTGATAATCGCTGTAAGTTTCTGACGTACCCGCTACGACCCGCTCTGACGTACATGCTACGAGTTAGATTGTTTTGGGGAGTAACGTGAATCTGTATATCAAATGCTAGGGTTTGACATGTAGTTTTTGCTACTGGCAATGAACTTTATTAGTTACTTGAATTTCAATACGAGCATCCATGTAAATACTGTTGACTAGTGGAGCGAATATTACATTGAAGTGAACAATTGCCGGAATTTGTTTATAAATGCAATTTATTAGTTTGTCTCAATGTTAATATTGAACAGGTTAACTCTAAGAGTACTTTCAAAACTATTGTAGTTTGAAGAAGTATAAATGGGGGTTTTAAACGAGTAGACTTTAGAGTCTTTAAATTGAAATAAAGTGATCAGATTACTAAAATTTAAACAAAAATTTAAAAAGTAAAAAGGCGTTAAGTTCGACCGGAATCTTATATACACTCCATGGAGTGCATCCCACGGAATTACCGGCAAATTATAGGATGTCGATATTTCATTGAAGTGCAGTACCATATTATGAATATTGTGATGATATAGGACTATGCATATTATGCTATATATTAATATAAAAGTTCAAGTGTAATCAAAAAGTGAACTTGAGTGAAGTGGTTGGAACCAATTTTTATTTCTATACCCTCCACCTAAGGAAATATTCATCGGAGACTCCATAAAGTTTTCTGGGTCGATGTTGATATCGAACCATGGTTATGTTGATATCGAACCATGGTTATGTTGATATCGAACCATCGGTATGTTGAGAACGTACCATGGTTATGTTGATATCGAACCATGGATATGTTGATATCGAACCGTGTATGCTGACCTTCAAACGTGGTTATGTTGACATCGAGCCGTGGCCAAGTTGAAAACGAACTGCGAACAGTGGTGATGTTGATAACGAACTGGGGCTAAAATCTAAGAAAATGGAAAACAAATATGATCGATACAGACTACACCTTATACTCAAAAAATCGAATAAAAATGTTATAGTATAAATATAAAACAAGTTAGGTAAGTCTAAAGTCGGGCGGGGCCGACTGGTTGTGACTACTAAACCCAGGTTGTTTGTAACGTCTAAAAGCAAACAAGATAGAGCAATCGGTAATTATACAGATCGGCTTAGAATCAATCAATCCGTCTGTCTATCCGCTCTAGAAACCACATATTTTACACGATTTTCTTCAAATTGAGTACAACGTATTATAATCCAACTGATTCACGTGATTCACGCAATTCACGTCAGTCGCTCCCATCTCTACTCCCGATATGACTTTTCCGCTCTAGAAACCACATAATTTACCCTATTTTCTTCAAATTTGGCACAACGTATTATAATCCAACTAGAAAGACCTGTGGTGGAAGCGGATAAGATCGTTCTGATTAAGATATAGCCCCTATACAAATGTACCTACCGATTTGACTTTTTCCGCTATAGAAATCACACATTTTACCCGATTTTCTTTAAATTTCTCAAAACATCTTATGTGGTGAAAGTGGGTACGATCGGTTCAGATTTAGATATAGCCCCCGTACAAATGAAGTTCCCTATATGACTTTTTCGATCTAGCTACCAAATATTTTATAAGATTAACTAAAATACAAAATATTTTAATTTGAAATTTTAAAAAATTACCTTTTTCGACTCTCTTCATTGAGTTTGTTTCTATAAAATGCTCAAAACGTAAACGTAAAAAACCGACTATTGTTGCTCGACATAAAGCTATCATATATGCAGACCCACACATTCGAGAACTATCTCATGTTATATATTTCCCAACATTTAGTTCATTACTATAGCAACACTATTATGCTGCTCCATGTAAAATGATTTAGGTATCCATGACAATCTTCCTGAGCACAGAGGAATACATACATGCGTTATTTGTGTATGTATGCAAATTCAAGTGGGTAAAAGAAATAATACAGTAATAATTCAAAAATAAATTCACAATATTCTATGTTTTAATGTAATTTTTGGGAATGGCCATAAAACATTCCTAAGTGCATTATGAGGTGATAATCGCTGTAAGTTTCTGACGTACCCGCTACGACCCGCTCTGACGTACATGCTACGAGTTAGATTGTTTTGGGGAGTAACGTGAATCTGTATATCAAATGCTAGGGTTTGACATGTAGTTTTTGCTACTGGCAATGAACTTTATTAGTTACTTGAATTTCAATACGAGCATCCATGTAAATACTGTTGACTAGTGGAGCGAATATTACATTGAAGTGAACAATTGCCGGAATTTGTTTATAAATGCAATTTATTAGTTTGTCTCAATGTTAATATTGAACAGGTTAACTCTAAGAGTACTTTCAAAACTATTGTAGTTTGAAGAAGTATAAATGGGGGTTTTAAACGAGTAGACTTTAGAGTCTTTAAATTGAAATAAAGTGATCAGATTACTAAAATTTAAACAAAAATTTAAAAAGTAAAAAGGCGTTAAGTTCGACCGGAATCTTATATACACTCCATGGAGTGCATCCCACGGAATTACCGGCAAATTATAGGATGTCGATATTTCATTGAAGTGCAGTACCATATTATGAATATTGTGATGATATAGGACTATGCATATTATGCTATATATTAATATAAAAGTTCAAGTGTAATCAAAAAGTGAACTTGAGTGAAGTGGTTGGAACCAATTTTTATTTCTATACCCTCCACCTAAGGAAATATTCATCGGAGACTCCATAAAGTTTTCTGGGTCGTGGTAAAATTCTAAGACTATCTAGCCATGTCCGGCTGTCTGTCTGTTGAAAGCACGATAGCTGCCGAACGAAATGATCTAGGAGGTTCAAATTTTCACTAAATGTGTCTCATGGTTGCAGATCGGTTGGCAAGTGGGCGAAATCGGCCCAGAGGGAAAAATGTTTCCCTATCACGGACTGAAACTATTATCTAATATTTAGAATATTTAAACATTTTTTTAATTACTGCTTTATATCCACTTGAAATTTGTTGCGTACATCCCCTTGTAGCGTAAAATTACCCAAAAGTAAATACACGTTCAAGGGATAAACATGGTACAAACCAAACGACTGCACCTAGAATAATGAAATTCGGTGTATATTCCTCTGATTGCGTAGGCACGTAAAATAAATGGATTTTTCGAAATTAGTCCTTTTTGGGGTTAAAAAAAGGGATAAAAATAGTACCAACCAAATGACCGCAGCTAGAGTCATGAAATTCGGAATATTCATTCCACTGACTGCGTATACACGAAAAATAAAAGATTTTTTACAGAAACTTAAATAAAGACATTTTAGAAAGTCTTAGTCTTAATGGGGTAAATAGAAAAAAAAGGGATAAAAATAGTACCAACCAAATGGCCGCAGCTAGAATCATGGAATTCGGTGTATGTATTCCTCTGACTGCATAGACATTTGCACTTTTTACTTTTACGGCAAAAATTGGTTGAATCATGATGTTAGGTTATTTTGTACTATATACTGAGATAATAGATTTTCAAAATATATACATTTGGAATTAAAATATAATGGATATAGACCCAACTGTAGCGCTCACTATCTACCAATATTTATGATAATAAAGCTTTTTTGAAGACATAAATATAAAAATATTTATTTTTTGAATTGAGATGAACTATTATTTCGATATATAGTGTTAACGTATTGGTAATCTTGCCTTGTAAGCGAGGTTTGAAATAATGAAAATATTATATTTATTTTTAAAATTATATATTTAATATTTGTTTTGCGTTGGTTATATTAAAACCAGTAAGGAAAGGCTAAAGTCGGGCGGGGCCGACTCTATGATACACTCCACTTTCAATCCGAATACAATTCAATTCGGTGAAAAAGTGAAAACGGGAAGGTTTTTTGTATCCTGTAAATGTATGTGTTTGACAAAAAATTTTATATCGGAAAGGACATTTGTATGAGGATATATTGAAACCTGGAACGAAATAGGTGAAATATAAAATGTATAGTTTGGCCAAAATCGGTTAAACTTATGGGAGCAACATTTGAATTTGGGCTATATTTAAATATGAACCGATCATACCCACTTTCACCATAGTATATGTTTAGTTAGATTATAAGATGTTGTGCGAAATTTAAAGAAAATCGAGTACAATAGTGACATTTGTATTCGGGCTATATCTAAATCTGAACCAATCTTACCCAATTTCTGCATAGTGTTTATAGTTGGATTATAAGATGTTGTCCCAAATTTAAAGAAAATCGGGTACAATATATGGTTTTTAGAGCGCAAAATTCAAATCGGGAGCGAAATTTGTATGGGAGCTATATATAAATCTGAACCGATCTGACCGATATTCACCATGGGTGTTTCTAGTGGAAATATAAGATGTTTTACCAAATCTGAAGACAATCTGATACATTATGTGGTCTCTAGAGCGGAAAAAGTCAAATCGGGAGAGAAATTTGTATGGGAGCTATATATAAATCTGAACCGATCTAACACATTTTTACCACAGGTGTTTCTAGTTAGATTATAAGATGTTGTGCCAAATTTAAAGAAAATCGATTAGAATATGTGGCATTTAAAGCGGAAAAAGTCAAATCGGGAGCGACATTTATATGGGGGCTATATCTAAATCTGAACCGATCTTACCCAATTCCTGCATAGGTGTTTCTAGTAAGATTATAAGATGTTGTGCCAAATTTAAAGAAAATCGAGTACAATATGTGGTTTCTACAGAGGAAAATGTCAAATCGGGAACGACGTTTGTATGGGGGCTATATCTAAATCTGAACCGATTTGACCTATTTTCACCATAGATGTTCTTAGTTTAAATATAAGATGTTTTGCCAAATCTGAAGACAATCTGATACAATATGTGGTTTCTAGAGCGGAAAAAGTCAAATCGGGAGCGTAATTTTTATGGGAGCTATATATAAATCTTAACCGATCTGACCGATATTCACCATGGGTGTTTCTAGTGGAAATATAAGAAGTTTTACCAAATCTGAAGACAATCTGATACATTATGTGGTCTCTAGAGCGGAAAAAGTCAAATCGGGAGAGAAATTTGTATGGGAGCTATATATAAATCTGAACCGATCTGTCCGATATTCACCATGGGAGTTTCTAGTGAGAATATAAGATGTTTTACCAAATCTGAAGACAATCTGACACAATATGTGGTTTCTAGAGCGGAAAAAGTCAAATCGGGAGCGAAATTTGTATGGGAGCTATATATAAATCTGAACCGATCTGACCGATATTCACCATGGGTGTTTCTAGTGGAAATATAAGATGTTTTACCAAATCTGAAGACAATCTGATACATTATGCGCTCTCTAGAGCGGAAAAAGTCAAATCGGGAGAGAAATTTGTATGGGAGCTATATATAAATCTGAACCGATCTAACACATTTTTACCACAGGTGTTTCTAGTTGCAATATAAGATGTTTTTCGAATTTTAAAGAAAATCTGTTGTAATATGTGGTATCTAGAGTGAAAAGAGTCAAATCGGGAGAGAAATTCGTATGGGGGCTATATCTAAATCTGAACCGATTTTCTTCAAATTAAATAGCGTTCGTCCTTATCCCGAAAAACATCGTTGTGCAAAGTTTCATTTGGTTCTGTCTACAATTGCGACCTGTATCGTGATTACAAGAATAGATGGACGGACGGACAGACAGACAGACAGACAGACAGACAGACAGACAGACGGACATTGCTAAATCGACTCAGAAAGTGATTCTAAGACGATCGGTATAATTAACAATGGGTCTATCTCGTTTCCTTTTGGGTGTTACAAACAAATGCACAAAGACATAATACTCTCGTGGAGTGTATAAAAATATATTTTCCTGTAATATTACTGCACTTCTACGAAAATCGACAGCCTGTGTGGAATGCAATCCATGGTGGAGGGTATATAAAGTTCGGCCCGGCCAAACATAACGCCCTTTTTACTTGTTATTTAAATTTTATGATGTGTTAGTTCGGCTAAAGGCTTGTATTAAAAAGCTGTTGTTATTTTTTTATTTTAATTATTTATTTTCCAATATTTCGATTGAATTCTTCGATCATCTTCAGATTTCTTTTATTTTGGCAAATTTTCCTCGCCAAAGAAAAATGGCCGGGAATCCCGGGAAATCGTTCCGGAAATTTCTGAGAGAGAAACCCTTGCTACCGTTTATCGGAAGTCACCCGCTATGAACAATCAATCATTATTTTTCCTTCTTTAATAAAACAGTACAAAGAACTAAGAAAGATCAGCAACTTAAATTTGATTGATTTGTAAAATTTTCGAAACATAAATTCCTTTTAACTAAAAACATGATTATCGAATGGAAAACCAGGTGCATAACAACGTCTGTATATTTCTGTAATATTCTATTGTTGTTCGGTTTAATATTCCAAACAAAATTTTTTTAATTTTTGCTTTAGGTTCTAGTGTGTCATACAACCATTGTGTTCTTGTAAAACTTGATACCCCATCTATCATAGAATATTTGCTTAAACCTCAAAAAAGTTTATGGCCGAACATAAGTGTCCCGACTTTGAACATATTAAAATGGTCCTTTCAGTTTTGTCTTTTTCTTTAATATATTTTGAATACTTATCAAAAAGACATAATAATAGCCACATTCATATATATGTTATAAATCAAGCTTAAACAAAGCAAATATATTTATTGATTTATGAGACTCGCAAGGGCGACATTTTGATTTAAAAACTTTTTACATTCGGTTGGTGTGTTCTGGCATGTTTGCCACAGCAAAGACATGAACAAATGGCCAGACACATGTTCATGTCCTCAAACGGAGACAAATGACATGACTACTTACTAATATGTGGTTGTGTGGAATATATTGCTTCAGCACGAAGGATTTCAATTCATTTAGATGCCTCTGTTCGGAGATCATTGACGTCATATGAAGTGCTATCCCAAAGAGTTTAGAGCACATCTGTTTAAATTTATTTCATATTGTTTTTTCTCTGTCCCACTTTTCCCCTTCAATATGAAAATGACCGCAAAGTCATTAGGTGGTGAGCAGACGACAAGGATTCTCTGGGTGTTAAAATGGAAATATTTGTTGAGTAAACTTGATTATTTCTATCACTTTATATAGTATGTCTCTGCGTGTGTTTGTGTGTGTACGTATTTGCATATGTTGCGGTATAAGTGGGGTCGTTAGCTTAATTTGTTCATTCTCCAACGTCTCCTTGGCTAACACAGTGACCGCTTCACACATTCACAACTGGCCAATGACAATATTATGTGAGATTTTTGTTATTTTTATAATTGTATAAACTTTTGTTTATCTATGACCTGTTTCAATTTGTTTCCATGCGGTTGCGGCTTTGTAAATTTTTGTGGCAGACGTTCTTCTGTTCTGTCCTTTCCTCTCTTTCGAACCAACTGAATGCAGTTTAAGTTGAAACAATTTATATAAATTGTACAAATGTTCAAACTACAAAAGCAAATATTCATTGTGCTGAAGTAATTAGTAATTGTGCTCCACCCGTTTGATTTTATCTACTATACTCCAATACACCGGCAGTATTCATGACAGACAAATTTGATTGTCACGATTTCATATTGAAAAAAATAAGCTAGACAAAAATGTCATATTTCCAGTTTATTTGGAATTTGTGAAAGAATTCAAAGTACAAACTCCGAAGATATAACATTCTAATATGTCAAAGATTCAGAACTTTTGACGATTTTCTTTCGTTATATTTTAAAACACACCATTTATTTACAAACTAGTCGATTTTCCACTTAGCAGTATTTGTTCGATAAATTGTCCGGATTTTTGAATTTTCCATAAATGATTTTGGTTGCAAATAAGAGCTGACTTATTCCACCAGAAACCATTAATTTTGGTAGATTAAGATTTTTAGAACAAAATATAAAAGATATTAAGGTTTTATTGGAACTACTTTTTTATACACTCCACCTCCAGGATGGGGTATACTAACTTTGTCAATCCGTTTGTAACACCTTGAAACATCGACCTCAGGCCCTATAAATTGGACGGTCTAACCATGTCCTTCCGTCCGTCAGTTGAAAGCACGTTATCATCTTTGCTTTGGAGTTTCCAGAGGTTTTGCTGTTTTAACCAACAAAGCTGAGACTGGACCTTTTTGAGATAAAACTGTGATAGATATGAGGATGTTTGTGTTCGAAATTATATAGAATATAGATGGAAATTTTCCGCCATTATTAAGTGTTGACTATTAAAGAAATCATGCAACAAATCAAGGGGCGAAGAACTAAACAAATGTATCATTCCACAGCATGCTGCTAGATTAAAGCTACATGACTATTTGACTCACTGGCCGCACTGGAAGCAATTAAGTAATACATTTTTACAGCATTAAAGATTTATATAGTCGCACAGGGATATTTTGTAATCGCCAACTTACATGAGCTCACATATATACCAACACTCGTATTTATCTCGACAAGTGTGTGAGTACACTTATCAAAAGGATTTTCCAGCAAGCAAGTCCATAAAGTTGTATTTATTACTTCTTCACATTTCATTGTGGCTTTAGAAGTCGTAAATTTTCAAGGAGTATGTACATTCGACTGGGCTACGGGAAAAGCTGCGGTGACTGCAGAAATGAAGATAACATTGTTTAATGATGATCTGCAAAATATTCAAGTCGTCTGTGAGCTAAACGCCACTTAAAAAACATCTAAAAATAATGTTTTCTCCCTGTATTTTCCAGTAATTAAATACATTTTTCAAGATTTCTTTTTTATATACACTTGATATTTGGTAAGGTAATGGCGATTCCAATTTATAGATGGTGAAATGGGGCAAAAATGATAATACGAGACAGCTAGATACACGAAATTCCCCCGCTCTTGAAAATAACCTTAAAAATCATGTTTTTTCGGTGTAATTTTTTTGTGTTACATTTTCACCCAAAAGTAGTAGACCCTTGAAAACACTTTATATCCAAATTTTGATTCTTGTCTTAGAGTAACTTATTGGACGTTTACAGTAATTTTTTGTTGATTTTCACAGTGACAACTGAAAATTTTTTTGGTGTTAGTATTTTATAAAAAATTAATAGCGGCAGTCAATACCTTTCGAATGATGCCTAAATGATGAACATCGGAATTAAATTGACGACGCTGCGCTCATTTTTGTAAAAAGAGTTTGAATTTGTTTGCTCTGCAAATCTATCTCCTGTATTAAATTATTTTATAAACAAGGAATCAGTGACGTCATTTTTCGTCCGATATTCATCATTAGGTGTCATTCGAAAGGTATTAATTAATTCCTTCTATTTATTTTTCATATCAACTCTTACAAAATGTTTCCAAGAAATAAGAGTTTTTAGCTGCCAACTTGAAAACCACAAAAAAATTAATATAAACGTCCAATAATACTTACCAAAGAGACAAGATTAATTTTTATACACTCCACGAGAGTATTATGTCTTTGTGCATTTGTTTGTAACACCCAAAAGGAAATGAGATAGACCCATTGTTAATTATACCGATCGACTTAGAATCACTTTTTGAGTCGATTTAGCAATATCCATCCGCCCGTCCGTCCGTCCATCTATTCTTGTCGATACAGGTCGCAATTGTAGACATAACCACATGAAACTTTGCACAATGAAGTTTTTCGGGACAAGGAAGAACGCTATTTAATTTGAAGAAAATCGGTTCAGATTTAGATATAGCCCACATACGAATTTCACTCCCGATTTGACTCTTTTCACTCTAGATACCACATATTACAACAGATTTTGTTTAAAATTGGCAAAACATCTTATATTTCAGCTAGAAGCACCTGTTGTAAAAATGTGTTAGATCGGTTCAGATTTATATATAGCTCCCATACAAATTTCCGCTCTAGAAACCACATATTGTATCAGATAGTCTTCAGATTTGGTAAAACATCTTATATTTTCACTAGAAACACCCATGGTGAATATAGGTCAGATCGGTTCAGATTTATATATAGCTCCCATATAAATCTCGCTCCCGATTTGACTTTTTCCGCTCTAGAAACCACATATTGTATCAGATTGTCTTCAGATTTGGCAAAACATCTTATATTTAAACTAGGAACATCTACGGTAAAAATAGGTCAAATCGGTTCAGATTTATATATAGCCCCAATACAAATGTCGCTCCAGATTTGACATTTTCCGCTCTAGAAACCACATATTGTACTCGATTTTCTTTAAATTTGGCACAACATCTTATAATCCAACTAGAAACACCTGCGCTGAAATTGGGTAAGATTGGTTGAGATTTAGATATAGCCCCCATACAAATGTCGCTCCCGATTTGACTTTTTCCGCTTTAAATGACACATCTTGTACTCGATTTTCTTTAAATTTGGCACAACATCTTATAATCTAACTAGAAACACCTATACAGAAATTGGGTAAGATTGGTTCAGATTTAGATATAGCACCCATGCAAATGACGCTCCCGATTTGACATTTTACACTCTAGAAACCACATATTGTACTCGATTTTCTTAAAATTTGGCACAACATCTTATAATCGTACTAGAAACACCTATGCTGAAATTGGGTAAGATCAGTTCAGATTTAAATATAGCCCCCATATAAATGTCGCTCTCGATTTGACTTTTGCCGCTTTAAGAGCCACATATTGTGCTCGATTTTCTTTAAATTTGGCACAACATCTTGTAATCTAACTAGAAACACCTGTCGCTAAAGCGGGCTAGATCGGTTCAGATTTAGATATAGCCCCCATACAAATGTCGCTCCCGATTTGACATTTTCCGCTCTAGAAACCACATATTGTACCCGATTTTCTTTAAATTTGCCACAACATCATATAATCTAACTAGAAACACATACGCAAAAATTGGATAAGATCGGTTCAGATTTAGATATAGCCCCCATACAAATGTCGCTCCAGATTTGACATTTTCCGCTCTAGAAACCACATATTGTACTCGATTTTCTTTAAATTTGGCACAACATCTTATAATCCAACTAGAAACACCTGCGCTGAAATTGGGTAAGATTGGTTGAGATTTAGATATAGCCCCCATACAAATGTCGCTCCCGATTTGACTTTTTCCGCTTTAAATGACACATCTTGTACTCGATTTTCTTTAAATTTGGCACAACATCTTATAATCTAACTAGAAACACCTATACAGAAATTGGGTAAGATTGGTTCAGATTTAGATATAGCACCCATGCAAATGACGCTCCCGATTTGACATTTTACACTCTAGAAACCACATATTGTACTCGATTTTCTTAAAATTTGGCACAACATCTTATAATCGTACTAGAAACACCTATGCTGAAATTGGGTAAGATCAGTTCAGATTTAAATATAGCCCCCATATAAATGTCGCTCTCGATTTGACTTTTGCCGCTTTAAGAGCCACATATTGTGCTCGATTTTCTTTAAATTTGGCACAACATCTTGTAATCTAACTAGAAACACCTGTCGCTAAAGCGGGCTAGATCGGTTCAGATTTAGATATAGCCCCCATACAAATGTCGCTCCCGATTTGACTTTTGCGATATAGAAGCCACATATTGTACCCGATTTTCCTTAAAATTGGCACAACATCTTATAGTCCATCTAAACAAACCTATGGTGAAAGTGGGTAAGATCGGTTCAGATTTAAATATAGCCCAAATACAAATGTTACTCCCAAAAGTTTATACGATTTTGGTCAAACTATACACTTTATATGTCATATATTTCGTTCCATGTTGAAATATATCCTCATACAAATGTCCTTTCCGATTTAACATTTTTTTTTAAACACATACATTTACATTATACAAAAAACTTTCCCGTTTTCACTTTTTCACCGAATTGAGTTGTATTCGGATAGAAAGTGGAGTGTATCATAGAGTCGGCCCGCCCGACTTTAGCCTTTCTTTACTTGTTTTTTTATACACTCCACGAGAGTATTATGTCTTTGTACATTTGTTTGTAACACCCAAAAGGAAGAGAGAGAGATACTCCACGAGAGTATTATGTCTTTGTGCATTTGTTTGTAACACCCAAAAGGAAGAGAGATAGACCCATTGTTAATTATACCGATCGACTTAGAATCACTTTCTGAATCGATTTATCGGTTCAGATTTAGATATAGCCCCCATACGAATTTCACTCCCGATTTGACACTTTTCACTCTAGATACCACATATTACAACAGATTTTCTTCAAAATTGGCAAAACATCTTATATTCCAACTAGAAACACCTGTGGTAAAAATGGGTCAGATCGGTTCAGATTTATATATAGCTCCCATACAAATTTCGCTCCCGATTTGACTTTTTCCGCTCTAGAAACCACATATTCTATCAGATTGTCTTCAGATTTGGGAAAACATCTTATAGTTCAACTAGAAACACGTGTGGTAAAAGTGGTGCAGATCGGTTCAGATTTATATATAGCTCCCATACAAATTTCGCTCTCGATTTCACTTTTTCCGCTCTAGAAACCTCATATTGTATCAGATTGTCTTCAAATTTGGCAAAACATCTTATATTTCAACTAGAAACACCTGTGGTAAAAATGGGTCAGATCGGTTCAGATTTATATATAGCTTCCATACAAATTTCGCTCCCGATTTAACTTTTTCCGCCCCAGAAACCACGAATTTTCACCGAATTTCTTCAAAGTGAGCATAACACCTTATATTTGAACTGGAAGAACTTATTGTGAAAGTTAGTCATATTTTTCCATGTTTGGGTGTAGCCCCGATACAAATATTCTTATCGATTTGACAAATCGAACCAGGTTGTATTAGCCTATGATTAGGAAACATACAAAAATTCTTCCCGTTTTCACTTTTTTACCGAGTTGGACTGTATTCGGTTGGAAACTGGAGTGTATCATATAGTCGGCCCCGCTCGACTTTAGCCTTTCCTTACTTGTTTAATCGATTGAGCAATGTCTGTTTGTCTGTTCATCTATTGTTGTAATCACGATTCAGGTCGCAATTGTAGCCAGAACCAAATGAGACTTTGCACACTGAAGTTTTTCGGGACAGGGACGAACGCTATTTAATTTGAAGAAAATCGGTTCAGATTTAGATATAGCCCACATACGAATTTCACTCCCGATTTCACTCTAGATACCACATATTACAACAGATTTTCTTTAAAATTAGCAAAACATCTTATATTTCAACTAGAAACACCTGTGGTAAAAATGGGTTAGATCGGTTCAGATTTATATATAGCTTCCATATAAATTTCGCTCCCGATTTGACTATTTCCGCTCTAGAAACCACATATTGTATCAGATTGTCTTAAGATTTGGCAAAACATCTCATATTGAATCTAGGAACACCTATGTTGAAAATTGGTCAGATCGGTTCAGATTTAGATATAGCCCACCCCTACAAATGACGCCCCCGATTTAACTTTTTCCGCTCTACAAACCACATATTTCACTCGATTTGCTTCAAATTTGGCACAGTACCCTATAATTGAAGTGGAAACAGCTATGGTGAAAATCAGTCAGATCGGTTCAGATTTAGATATAGCCCCCCTACAAATGACGCTCCCGATTTAACTTTTACCGCTCTACAAACCACATATTTCACTCGATTTGCTTCAAATTTGGCACAGTACCCTATAATTGAAGTAAAAACAGCTATGGTGAAAATCGGTCAGATCGGTTCAGATTTAGATATAGCCCCCTACAAATGTCGCTCCCGATTTAACTTTTTCCGTTCTACAAACGACATATTTAACTCGATTTGCTTTAAATTTGGCACAGTATCCTATAATTGAAGTGGAAACAGCTATGCTGAAATTCGGTCGGATCGGTTCAGATTTAGATATAGCCCCATACAAATGTCGCTCCCGATTTCACTTTTTCCGCTCTAGAAACCACATATTTCATTCGATTTGCTTTAAATTTGGCACAGTACCCTATAATTGAAGTGGAAACAGCTATGATGAAATTCGGTGGAATCTGTTCAGATGTAGATATAGCCCCCTACAAATGTCGCTCCCGATTTCACTTTTTCCGCTCTAGAAAGCACAAATAGTACCCGATTTGCTTCAAATTTGGCTTAACACCTTATAATCTAATTAGAAATACCTGTGGCGAAAGCGGGTTAGATCGGTTCAGATTTAGATATAACTCCCATACAAATGTCGCTCCCGATTTCACTTTTTCCGCTCTAGATACCACATATTGTAGCCGATTTTCTTTAAAATTAGCACAACATCTGATAATCCAACTAAAAACATCTATGGTGAAAGTGGGTAAGATCGGTTCAGTTTTATATATTATTTTTCTATATATACGAATATTTGTCCTAGAAGTTTAACCGATTTTGGCCAAACTTTACATATTACATTTCACCTATAAACATACATGGTGAAATCGGGTCACATCGTTCCATGATTCAATATACCCCCATACAGATGTCCTTTCCTATTTAACATTTTTGTCAAACACATACATTTACAGGGTACAAAAAGCCTTCCCGATTTCACTTTTTTACAGAATTGAATTGTAATGGGATAGAAAGTGGAGTGTATCATATAGTCGGCTACGTCCGACTTTAGCCTTTCCTTACTTGTTTTAACTGCTCCCAATGGTCTATTAATTCAGAAAAAACTTTTTGGGCAAAAATGCATCATGGAAAAATTACACGGGAAAAACATGATTTTTAGAGGTGTTTTCAGGAGCGTTTAGCTGACAGATGGCTTGACCCAGTGACGAAATGTTTTGAAGATCATCATTAAACAATCAAAGCTTAATTTCTGTGGGGTGACCGCTGCAATTTATTTTCGTGACCCAGCCTAATATATATACCCTCACTCTCAGAAAACATATACGTAGATGAAAGTTATAAGTAACTAGCTGACCCGGCAAACGTTGTTTTGCCTTCAAATTTTATTTATTTATCGGTGCAATGTAATTCACATTTATTTAAAAAAATGATTTGTATATGAACTATTAAATGATAAAAAGTATATGCATAATTAGGAACATGTCAGTGTTATTAATTATAGTGGACCCGGAGAACTTCGTCTCACAGCCGTTATCCTACGTCATTTCAAATTGCAGAAAATCTGTGGTCAATTGTTCATTGCAATTGATTCTTTTTTTTAAATATTTGCTGGATGGGTTACGGTCGTGTCGATTTTGATTTTTATTTTCGCTCATTGAATCACTCTGTGATAAACAATATTTTGTTTTGTTGTCAGGTGCGAAAACGATCAAAGCGGGTGGTTTTCCGACACGGACACAAACATGCGACATACAGTTGACCGTGTGAAAAACATTAATTCTCCACACTGACCAGAATTGGAAATTGGACTCACTTAAACTCGAATGTCATATCGGTTTTAATCATTGGAATTCACGGAATTAGAACTTCCTCACCTTTGAACTTTTCTTTTAGTATTCTTGCATGAATCACATTGCTCATGAGTTTTGTGACCGCTAAACGCGTTCGGTTGCATAATTTTGGTTGATTGATATTGCAAAGCATGATGACAACTGAAACAACCTTAAATTGTAAATTGTGCGATGGCAATCCAGGCACATCAAATGAATTCAAAAACTCAGTTGGATAGTTGCTTGCTTCTTCTTTGTTTGTTACACAGTCGATAGATTTGAAGGAATGCAGTGAACCAACGATTTGATTTTGAATTATTCAGTTGAAGTGATCCACATCCTTGTGCTTTGCCAATTGTTCGAACCAATTGGCTTAATGCGTTTGTGTCGCATTCACGTTTCACCATACGAAAGGGTCGTATTGTCGACGATCTGGCAATGGCATTCCTAACCTGACTAACAAACTACTGCTGAGGTAACACATGCCTTCTATCAAAACCAAAGCCTGGTTGTGCATCTCTTCATTCATCCCAATATGGACACGACCTCGATGTCTTCTGGCATGTCATCCTTGTACTTCTCCCACAATTCACGTAGATTTAATGGAAAACTTGTGGCAATAATGAACGCAAATAATTTGCGTATTTTACTTGGGAATGCTGAAACAGTTGCTTCAGCGACTGTCCCAATGCGAATAGTTTTCAAGCAAATTGAGCTCCTGACACGCAGTACGAAATGTTCGCAACACTACACCATGGATATTTCGAAGTGACTCAAATGATGAGTCGCATGTAAAAGCATTCATCATTCTTTGGCTGAACTGTATAAATACGGCCAAGAGATTCAGTAGAAAGCAAATCTGCCAAATGAGTAACAGTCGGATAGCGTTCGTAAATGGGAAATGAGAATATACGCAAATTATGTGATGTGACAATATCACCCATATTCCTTGTGAATGCTACTTCTTCAAAAGATTTGTCAAATATCAAATTTCAGAGTATTCCCATCATCCGTATAGAAGATATATCGGCTTCAATTTTACGTAGTTTAGGGTGATTTGTGTGGGAGGTACTGGAAAGAGCGTGTCAAAACACAACATATTTTGTACACTTGAAGTGATTATAAAAACTTTATCAAATACCAAAATATAGGTGATTTCGAATATGCGTGTGGTAGTTACATTTGTTTTAATTTAACATAAGAATACTTGTGCCACATTTTGTTAGGATCGGACAATAATTGATAATAATTGGATTGCAAGAATAGATGGATAAGCCTGCTCTATAGTCATATTCGGTCTATTGTTCACCAGGACAATTATAAGTACTGAAAACCCTTGGTCGACTACTACTCGACTTTCCCTTGAATCTTCTTCTTCATATTCGTAAGCTTGGAATTTGATAAGATTGGTCTTCGATATGACGCAATGTTAATAAATAAATAGTCTGCCTACAAAAGAACGGATTTGTTGCCTCCTCCAATTAATTTGTGACAGAATGGGCAACGACAGAACAACGCATTCAAACTGTTTTATCGCAATATGCTCTCGTCTCCTATGATATTGTATTTCGTAGAAATTTCTCCATTGAAAACGCTGCCGAATTGTTGGACAAGTTATATAATTGGAAAAAAATGTATATAAGTATGACTTTTTGTTAGAATGGGTCTAACAACACAACTTGTTTTCAACGTATATTCTAAACCTTAACTTTGCAGATTTGCAATTCCACGTATGTTTTGGATTTGCAAACACTAATGGGTTCTCGATTAGGGTAACATTTATTATTTGTATACACTCCACGAGAGTATTATGTCTTTGTGCATTTGTTTGTAACACCCAAAAGGAAGAGAGATAGACCCATTGTTAATTGTCTGTCTGTCTGTCTGTCCGTCCGTCCATCTATTCTTGTAATCACGATACAGGTCGCAATTGTAGACAGAACCAAATGAAACTGTGCAGAACGAAGTTTTTCGGGATAAGAACGAACGGTATTTAATTTGAAGTAAATCGGTTCAGATTTAGATATAGCCCCCATACAAATGTCGCTCCCGATTTGACATTTTCCGCTCTAGAAACCACATATTGTACCCGATTTTCTTTAAATTTGGCACAACATCATATAATCTAACTAGAAACACATACGCAAAAATTGGATAAGATCGGTTCAGATTTAGATATAGCCCCCATACAAATGTCGCTCCAGATTTGACATTTTCCGCTCTAGAAACCACATATTGTACTCGATTTTCTTTAAATTTGGCACAACATCTTATAATCCAACTAGAAACACCTGCGCTGAAATTGGGTAAGATTGGTTGAGATTTAGATATAGCCCCCATACAAATGTCGCTCCCGATTTGACTTTTTCCGCTTTAAATGACACATCTTGTACTCGATTTTCTTTAAATTTGGCACAACATCTTATAATCTAACTAGAAACACCTATACAGAAATTGGGTAAGATTGGTTCAGATTTAGATATAGCACCCATGCAAATGACGCTCCCGATTTGACATTTTACACTCTAGAAACCACATATTGTACTCGATTTTCTTAAAATTTGGCACAACATCTTATAATCGTACTAGAAACACCTATGCTGAAATTGGGTAAGATCAGTTCAGATTTAAATATAGCCCCCATATAAATGTCGCTCTCGATTTGACTTTTGCCGCTTTAAGAGCCACATATTGTGCTCGATTTTCTTTAAATTTGGCACAACATCTTGTAATCTAACTAGAAACACCTGTCGCTAAAGCGGGCTAGATCGGTTCAGATTTAGATATAGCCCCCATACAAATGTCGCTCCCGATTTGACTTTTGCGATATAGAAGCCACATATTGTACCCGATTTTCCTTAAAATTGGCACAACATCTTATAGTCCATCTAAACAAACCTATGGTGAAAGTGGGTAAGATCGGTTCAGATTTAAATATAGCCCAAATAAAAATGTTACTCCCAAAAGTTTATACGATTTTGGTCAAACTATACACTTTATATGTCATATATTTCGTTCCATGTTGAAATATATCCTCATACAAATGTCCTTTCCGATTTAACATTTTTTGCAAACACATACATTTCACTTTTTCACCGAATTGAATTGTATTCGAATAGAAAGTGGAGTGTATCATAGAGTCGGCCCCGCCCGACTTTAGCCTTTCCTTACTTGTTCTTTAATACTTTAAAATAGCTTAGGGTTATTGAAATCTACGATGAGTTCATATTTATGAAAGATTGGATTCCATTATTAGCGGAAGAACTTTTGGTCTTGTTGTAAAGCTACATATACAAATGTTTCCGTCAATTTGGCTAATCTGCTGTAGTTTTTTCTCTTCGATGAATCCGCAAAATCCACATCGGGACGCCCGCGTTTTTTAACCATCCACTAGGGTATTATGTTTTTGTGTATTTTTTAGTAATGCCCGATCGTCTTAGAATCACTTTTTGAGTCGATTTAGCAATTTAGGTTTTAGGTTTCAACTAGGAACACCTGTGGTGACAATCGGTCAGATCGGTTCAGATCTATGTATATCTCCCACACAAATTTCGATCCAGACTTGACTTTTTCCGCTCTAGAAACCACATATTTTAACAGATCTTCTTCAAATTTGGCACAACGCCTTATATTTCTACTTGAAACGCCTAGGTGGAAACGGGTCAGAACCGCTTGTCCTGTAAAATTTACAGGTTTTGGTCTAATTTGACAGAACACGATATATTTCAGCTGGTAACATTAATTGTGAAAGTAAGTCACATCGGTTCATAATATTGTACGTTCCCGATTTCACTAGTTTCCGCGAATTCAATTGTAATGGATGATAAACAGGAGGGTATCATATAGTCGTGTAAAAATGTGTCAAATCCATTCAGATTTATATATAGCTTCCACGCAAATGTAGCTTCAGATTTGACTTTTTTGTTCCGCATAACGCTATATTTCAGTTAGGAACACTTACAGCAAAAGTTGACCATAATGTAAATAAATAGCCCCCACTTATATATTCCATCAAATTTATTTACATAGGACTCAAGATTCAACTTATACAGCCAATCTTGATAAAACTGTTTATTTCTTCCCCATGTGCAACTACAGTGAGAATCGATTTTGTTTGTGTAGGAGGCCCATTCTTTTCTTTAAATTTTGTATATTGTATAATTTATATGGACTACATAAAATCGTCCCATCGATACTAAAACACCTGTTTTTAGTAATCAATCAGTTATACTCACTGATAGTGGTGTACGGTATTATATAGTACTTCTTCTTACTTCTTTATGTTTGCCATATTTGGGGTGATCTCTCCGGATCTGTGATTGCCGACTATTTCTTGCCCCAATTTAATGGAATCTTGGTCTGTATTGTACTTTCAGAATGCGCCACACCCAAGCTACGTGTGACGCATACCTCATATTATATCCAAAAACTAATTATATTAAATTGTCTTTCTCAAAAAATATATTTTCACTTTGAAATTATGTAATTACATTACTTTATTTCAATTCAAAATTCAACAGGTTTAACGAAACACACTACACAAACTAATAAGTTAGTAAGAAAATTTAATTGCCAATATTACTAAAGCTTTTAATTGATTTCGTTTTATCTGGTAAAATGAATGACAATTGCTTTAGTTAACTAAAGGAAATTTATTCAACTGTCGAAATAAACTAATGGAGGAGTATATTAATAATGGTAACACAGTGGAACAATATTTAAATATTGTTACAATTGAATGTAAATACGTAGGTGCCAGGGAAGAACTGCAAAATATATTACAAAATACACTGTGGAACACAAAAAATAACAAGATGCTGACAACGTATGAACGTTTACGTATGGTAGACATTTTAGAGGGATGGCGATTCGGCATAGGAAACCTTGTTATCCTTATATTATATGCATAGGATGAAGTATTACTTAAAAGACTACGAGGAACATTTTAACCTTCTAGCTCCTCAATATATGGTCCCTTTTGTTCAAAAGACTAAAACAGGGATTCACCATGAAAACATATTTTAAAACAACATTAGCCATTATCTGAATTCACCACAACTCAAAGATCTATTTAAAAGCCAGAAGAATTTCAAATTGATTTTATGGTTGAGATTTAGGCCAGAAATATTTCAGAACTTCAAATTGATTTTAGGTTTGATTTCGTATATTTTCCGAATTGTTTCTAAACTGTCCCATAAAACAGAATTTTTTGGGGGTGGTGTGAAGGAAAAAATATCCTTTTCAAAAAAGTTAGAAACCACTCAAAACCCTGCTAAGGTGTCATACACCATGGCTAAAATGTTTTTCCTCTTCAACGCATTTAATATTGTTGTACTGTGTACTTATTCACCAGAAAACAATACAAAAATGTAATCGAACATCAGAATACACAAATCCCTGTTGAACTTCTTCCTACCGCTCCGCACGACTTGTCAAATCATTTAGGAAACAGCAGAAATCCTTGGTCAACTTGACATCAATTTAGATTAGGCCATAATATTCCATCGCCGCATTGTTTCTATCTATAGTCGTGTTCCTTTGTGCAAACGACTTAAATTAACTCAAGTTACAACACGTTTTCCCCTGTGGCATGAATTGCTGTATTTAATACATCAACGTACCCACATTTAACAACGTAGATAAGGCATCCGGAAATCGTCCAACAAAAGCCGAGACCTGAATTTTTTGAGATCAACGATGACAGTGAAGAACACGGCGAACACCTTGATGACATGTCATTGGGAATTATTGTTATCCATGCAGACGTGGTTAATTTGTTCTCTAATGGGGAAGACGTGCAATGTTCTTGTAGTCGTACTCTTCATTTATTTGGATTTGGTTGGTCGTTAATATAGTGTCACTAGGGATAATTGAAACAACAAACAATGCAAACTTCTTTAATAATGGAAAAACTCAAAACGTATCTTTGAAAGGCCACACGGAATAACCTTCCTGCGAAATAAGTCCATTGTTAAAATGCTCAATTGGTGAAATAACCAAATAAATAAATTCATTTAATGAAGTCCAACAAAAATGAAGGGTTAATAACCAAATTAAATTACGCCCATGTTAATTTAGCACATGGCTAAATTTAAGGCAAACGTACGAAAATCGTGACAAATCTAAGTAGGTCGACCATGGGGTTGAAGGAAGCCAAGCTGTGAGGGTCCCAATTTGAAAACCTTGGACCTGAGAAAACTTCGAATATCCGTCGATTTTTTAATTTTGATTGTTACTAATAAATTTACAAAATCACAATCAGTTCTTTAATGCGACTTATACATAAAAGTTGACCCAAATCCGAGTTTTTATACACTCCACGAGAGTATTATGTCTTTGTGCATTTGTTTGTAACAACCAAAAGGAAGCGATATAGACCCATTGTTAAGTATACCGATCGACTTAGAATCACTTTCTGAGTCGATTTAGCAATGTCCGTCTGTCCATCTATTGTAGTAATCAAATTACAGGTCGCAATTATAGTATTTTCCGCTCAAGAAACCCCATATTGTACTCGATTATCTTTAAATTTGGCACAACATCTTATAATCCAACTAGAAACACCTATGCAAAAATTGGGGTTTCTAGAGCGGAAAATGTCAAATCGGGAGCGACATTTGTATGGGGGCTATATCTAAATCTGAACCGATCTTACAGAATTTCTGCATAGTTGTTTCTAGTTGGATTGTAAGATGTTGTGTCAAATTTAATGAAAATCGGGGACAATATGTCGTTTCTAGAGCGGAAAATGTCTAATCGGGAGCGACATTTGTATGGGGGCTATATCTAAATCTGAACCGATTTTATCCAATTTTTGCATAGGTGTTTCTAGTTGGATTATACGATGTTGTGCCAAATTTAAAGAAAATTGGGTACAATATGTGGTTTCTAGAGCGGAAATGTCAAATCGGGAGCGACATTTGTATCTAAATCTGAACCGATTTGCCTCAAATTAAATAGCGTTCGTCCTTGATCCACAAAACTTACTTGTGCCAATTTTTGTTAAGATCGGACTGTAATTGCGACCTGTAATTTGATTACAACAATACATGGACAGACAGACGGACAGACGGACATTTCTAAATCGACTCAGAAAGTGATTCTAAGTCGATCGGTATACTTAACAATGGGTCTATATCGCTTCCTTTTGGGTGTTACAAACAAATGCACAAAGCCATAATACTCTCGTGGAGTGTATAAAAATGAATATTACGTCCTTTTACTCATTAAGGACCTTGAGACAAACTATAAAAGAAACTTTTTTTTTAATTTTTAATGGCTAACAAAGAACAAAATGGGTATTTGTATTAAATTGTCAAGTGTGTCAACGCTTCTTGGTTGATCGAGCTCTTTTGACAAAAATGGGATATTTCGATAGAGCACAGTAAATAAGGTTTGTGGTTTTCCAGACTTTTTTACTTCCCGGGAAAAACGGAATGAAAATATTATATTCAATATGGCTTAAAATACATACTTTTAGTAATTGCTTTATTGTAAATAGAGGCAATTTACGAGTTTAAAAAATGATTTTATTAAATATTTTCTCACGAACGAAATGTATCATAATTTGGACCTTAAAGTGGCAGATTCATATACTAGATAAAACAAGTAAGGAAAATCTAAAGTCCGGCAGGGCCGATTATATGATAACCTGCGTCTATACCGTATTTACATTACTAGACCCAGGTGTTTTAGTATCAAGTTTATGTCCATATAAATTCAGTACGAATGTGAAAAAATTTATGAAAATTGTTGCATTAAGTTACTCTTACAAGCGTTGGCCTT
>OX377618.1:53335558-53410716 GCA_947397865.1 Polietes domitor
GCTGTAACCGTTTCGTTTACCGAAATTGGTACATTAAGTACAGCTCCCGACGTATAGCACTTTGTCTTTCAAAGCCAAGTGTGGCAATAACCATGATAGGTAGCCTGGCGGTTATTAAACGTTCCTCTACAGATGTTAAGTCTTTAAGAGCGTTAGGAATTTCTGGGTAATCTTAACCATTTGAGAGACAGATGTTAGGTTTTCGCCTGTTCTTTATAGATCTACTGCAGGTCTTACAGAAACTGTACATATCGTCGGGTGAGGGAAAAATTTCAGAGAGGAAAAATTCTTCATTTACAAAACTTAAGTTTGAAATACCTTGTTTTTTAAGTGTCTCCACCTGATGGGAAAACCACAGTCCTCCGCAGCACGTAATATAGTTGTTGGTCCTTGTTTAATAGTTTCGTTGTACCTCTGGAATCTGATATCATTGCGCCTACTAATAACCGCTACAATTTCTTCCTGTCTTTCTTCATAAGTTTGGATCTCCCTTCTCTGTCTGTTTCTTTGTGATTGGCGGACGCTTTCTCTAGCACTATTAATGGGATCGCTCCTATGATGAATAACTCTTCGATTTTGTGAACGGATGTTTGTAGTTGAAATATGAGCTGGTTTGCCAAATTTTAAGCAAATCTGTTCAAATATGCTATTTCAAGAGCGGAAATAATCAATTCAGTGGCGAAATTTGTATGGGAACTATATATAAATCTGAACCGATGTGACCCACTTTCGCCATAGATGTTTGTAGTTGAAATATGAGCTGGTTTGCCAAATTTAAGCAAATCTGTTCAAATATGCTATATCTAGAGCGGAAATAATCAATTCAGTGGCGAAATTTGTATTGAAGCTATATATATATCTGAACCGATCTGGCCCATTTTTACCAGAGTTGTTTCTAATTGAAATATAAGTAGTTTTGCCAAATTTGAAGAAAATCTGCTAAAATATGTGGTTTCTAGATCGAAAAGAGTCAAAACATAGGAACCATTTGTATGGGATCTATATATAAATCTGAACCTATATGACGTTTTGCTAAATTTGAAGAAAACCTGTTGAAATATGTGGTTTCTAGAGCGGAAAAAGTAAAATGGGAAGCAAAACTAGTATGGGAGCTATATCTAAATCTGAACCGATTTGCTTCAAATTAAATAGCGTTCGTCCTTATCCCATAAAACTTCGTTGTGCACAGTTTCATTTAGTTCTAACAACAATTGCGACCTGGACTTCGATTACAAGAAATGATGGAGAGACGGACGGACATTGCTAAATCGACTCAAAAAGTGATTCTAAGTCGATCGATATAATAAACGATGGGTCTATCTCGATTCTTTTTGGGTGTTACAAACAAATGCGCAAAGACATTATACCCTGTGGTGTAGGGTATAAAAATAATAAACTGTTAAAAAACAAAAGTAATAAAATGCAAAAAACTTTTTTGAGCCACTATTCGGTAGCAAGCATTTTAAACGCCGCTTAACTCCACACGAAAAATGTCTTTGAATTATTATTGTTAAATTTTAAACGAATATAAATGTTAAATGGATTTATTTAAAATAATTTCCTAAAAAGAGTGACAATTAGCACTGGGATGCTGTTAGTAAGTTTTTCGTATACTTCTCTTATTTTTGTTGTTAGGATATATATTAAGCTAATGAAATAGTACAAATTTGAAAAATAAAATTCCAATTAATATACAGTATGTTGTTGTTCATATACAAATTTATAAGAAATCAATAGTGCAGTTTGCAACAACACCCTTAAATATCGACTTGAGACCATATTAGGTATGCATATTGTTTATCTATATATCATACATTGGGATGTCAGATGGAAGAAATCGATCTAGAGGAATTTTTTTAACTATTTGTCGATTTTTTAAATAGTACATAAATGTACTCCGTTAATACACCGGTAGAACGCACCTCACGGTGGCGGGTATGTAAGATTCGGCAAAGCGAACATAATGCCACTTACATGTTCCACTCAACCATTTAAAAATGTGTCCATGTGGTTCCCCCTAAATATATTTCTCTTAGATATTGTTTTCTTTATTAATTATTTTTGTAGAAATATATGATCGATTTTAATACGGAATTGATTTTATCCGCTTATATTATCTCTCATCATTGTTATCATCAAATATAAATTGTGGATGATTAATGTTTTTTGCCGAACGTGTGTAGGGCCATATACAAAAAAGCTGTTGATGCTCGCAGAGGGAAGTAGAAGATGCTTTGTATGCCAGTGCAAAATTGACGACATTGAGCGGAAATAACAACTGCTACCCACCACCACTACCTACTCTAGGCGGAGCAGATGACTCCTCCTACTCTTTAGTGGTGAGGTTCCAGTTGAAGGCTTTTGATTTATGACCATTTGTTGGGAGTTTATTCACCACTCACACTTGTATATGACTGTTTTTTCGTGCTATTGTTGTTATATACCCACCATCTTTGTAATATTTCTTATTTGCATTATATTAACATGTGTTAACCAACCCCATTGCTTGGAAATTTCATTGATTTACTTATTTGTTATGAAAAACAAAAAAGTCCAAAATGAGGCCTTAAACCAAATAATTATGGAGTCTCCAAAGACATGACATCAACAGGCGAAGACATATTAAACTTACCAATGATAAAGTCTGTTGGCATACACTTGGGTCTCTTTATATGCATTGAATATTGAGTGATATGTAATCAAGTCGGAAGGGACATATGAGCGGGGGCTATATCTGGCGTTATTCTCCACTTTTACTGTAAGTGTTTCTAACTGAAATATATCGTGAAGTCGAAAATACGTCCAACATCGTATCTGAGATCATGATCCGGAAAATTTGATTACATTTTCATTGAGGATCTAAACAAATATCTCAGTCTTTCAGTCTGGATATAATAGCCCCAATGTGGCCATTTCAAAACATTGCCTTCAAACACTACCTGAAGCTCCCTTGATGGTTAGTGGCAACATATACCAATCAACCAACAAACTTATCATTTCAAACTTATCACTTTCATGCATTGTTTGTAACACAAAAAGAAACGAGTAGATCCATCGTTTATTATCGGCTTAGAATCACTTTCTGAGTCGATTTAGCAATGTCTGTCTGTCCATCTATTGTTGTAATCAAAGTAGCAATTATTGTCCGATCTTAACAAAAAATTTGATTTGAACTGGGATATTGTCCTGGCTCAAGACCATTTTGCATCTATATTTAATAGAATGCAAATTTATTTACAAATGGCATGGTGACATTTATTACTTGGCTGCAGACTACCACTATCATGATTTCCACCCTGTCTAAAGGTTACATTCAGGTGGCTTCGCAGCGACTTTTCAACATCAAACCCGGCCTCTATAAGGAGATGATTTTCACAAACGAACGAGAATCACAACTCACTTGCCGAATTTGCGTTTAAAAAATCGCACCAAGTAATAAAGTACACATGCCATCTTACAAGCATCTCATTGAGTTGCATATGTAAGTATGTGTATATGCAGGTATAGTTACCCAGCAATACTTCTGCCGTGCCAACGCTCATTTGTTTTACTTTTTTCGTTTGTATTTTTTTGGTCTGTAATCAATATTTGATTTGAACTGGGATATTGTCCTGGCTCAAGACCATTTTGCATCTATATTTAATATAATGCAAATTTATTTACAAATGGCATGGTGACATTTATTACTTGGTTGCAGACTACCACTATCATGATTTCCACCCTGTCTAAAGGTTTTGGGACAACAAAAAATTTAACAAGTACGTTTTGTAGATCAAGGACGAAGAAAATCGGTTCTGATTTAGATATAGCACCCAGACAAATGTCGCCCCCCAAACCACAACTCCCGCTCTAGAAACCACATATTATACCCGTTTATCTTTAAATTTGGCACTGAATCTTATACTCCATCTAGAAAAACCTATAGTGAAAGCCGGTAAAATCGGTTCAGATTTAGATATAGCCCCCATAAAAATGTCGCTCCCGATTTGACTTTTTCCGCATATTTTACCGGATTTTCTTCAAATTTGATACAACAACTAGAAACACCTATGGTTAAAGCGAGTAGGATCGGTGCAGACTTAGATGTAGTCTCCATACAAATTTCGCACCCGATTTAACTTTTTCCGCTCTAGAAACTACACCTTGTATCCGATTTTCTTTAAATTTGACGCAGAAACTTATAATCCAACTAAATAAACCTATGGTGAATGCGAGTAGGATCGGTTCAGATTTAGATAGACCCCATACAAATGTCGCTCCAAATATGACTTTCATCGATGTAGAAACCACATATTTTACTCCATTTTCCTCAAATTTGAGACAACACATTATAATCCAGTTCGTAATATCTATGGTGAAAGTGGGTAAGATCGGTTTAGATTTAGATATAGCCCCCATGCAGTTGCTGCTCCCAAATGTTTATCTGATTATATTTTACTTTGAAACATACATTATGAGAGTGGGTCACGATGGTCCATGATTCAGACCCATACAAAAATCCTACCCGATTTCACTTTTTTCCGAATAAAATTCCAATGGGGTAGAAAGTGGAGGCAGGGCCGTGTGCAAGGGGGGGTTTTGGGGGTTCAAACCCCTGCCGGAGAGGTTTCGAACATATACTTTTTAAAAACTTCTAGACTTTCTGAAGCAATAAAATATAGAATTTTGTAAGGTCTTTTTAAAATAACTCGTCTGAAATGGTAATTTTGCAGTAAAATCATGAAAGCACGAAAATTACATAAAAAATCGTGGACACTTTCTTGAATTTCGGACAAAGGTTATGAAAAATACAAACAAACTAAACGAATTGTGCCAATTTCAAGATTGTGTAATTCTAATTTCGTTAATGGACACCAAATTGTTCGGAAAAGTTTCATTTTAATTAACCGATACCGATACCACTTCTTGTCATTCGACTAGAGCAATATCTTATGATATTTTAATTGTGTACTACAATAAACATTTAATAACAAAATATTTTAGTAATTTTAAAAAAGTGTAGATAAGAATCACTATGATATCATAATGAAATCTAAAAACATTCTTAATAAAAGCTTGATGCTTGTAGAGCGCTAAGCTGTAACATTAGCGATGCGACATTTTTATGGAGCTGTATCTAAATCTGAACCGTTGTGTCCTATTTTCATCACAGATGCAACAACAACGGTTTCTGTTACTTCTAATGTTTTGGGAGTTTGCAATCATAATACAAATCCATTTCGACAAACAAAGAAAACTGTTTGATATATGTAAACATATTTCTCTTTGTTCATTTGCAACAAGTGATGACATCTTTACCGGAAACAAACTTTTTTCCTACAAAAGAAACTCAAAAAAAATCGTTTCTATGTAATGCATTTTTTCTCTGCGTGTAGGTCTCTAAAGTTGCGAAACAATAAGAAATGAGTTTTAACTTACTCAAACTTTTGTTATATTTCTCACTTGTGTCAAATATGTTTCAGTATTTTTTTGTACATATGTAACAAGTATTATTCAAAAGAGAAACAACAAATTCAATAACTTGTATCTACGTAGGAAGATACAACTCCAAAATACCAATTATTTGGTTTTTTGGAAATAAAATTTCTAGGTGTTTCTTCTTGCATTTCATCGAGTACAAAAAAACTGTTATAAAAATGAAGAAACATTTCTAAATATTTTTTATTTAATCGGAATATGCGTATAAAGATTTTGAGTAAACATCCTGTTACTCATGTCCTATATAAATTAAAAACCCCAAAACGCATTAGACATCCTATTTAGACCCATACTTTGCTCTTGATCGTTTTTGTGTAATATTTCTTCAAAATATGTATCGAGGGCTTATATTCAAAAGTGGTTATGAACCATTTTCTCGAAAATGAGTTTTTGATGCCAAACTATTCTCAGATTTGGATGTCATCTGTCATATAAATTTGGAAAAGAAAAGCAATATTTTTAATTTTCTGATTTGGCTATCACACTGCTAATGAGTTTGCAGTCTGCTAAAATTGGCTGTTGTTAATTAAATATAAAAAAAGATATGCGTTCATAAGCGAGTTTAGATCCAATTTCCTTTTATATTAGTGGAACAATATGCGTATCATTTTTGCCTTATTGCTTTATAATAACTTCAATTCAAAAAAGTGTTGTTAATGTATATCTAAGTGGTCATACTGTTCTGTCCATATGCTTAAAGTTTTTTTCTATATTGCTAAAAACAGCAAACATCTGTTTACCATCTCAGCAGATACAAATCTGCTGTCTCATTTTTAACAGCAGAAAATCTGCTCTTTCAGTAGACTTTCTGCTTTATTTTACTGACATATTCCTTTGAGTGTACTGATAGATGGATTACTGAAATGCAATTTTGCAGACGATGTCTGTCGGACAAATGTATCAAAATATTTCTCGAAGATCCTGGCAATAAAATATGAATGGTTTCCAAACGCACACATAATCAAATTAACGTCATTTATCATAGACTGACTAGACATCACGAGAAAAATTGAACATTGATTGAAAATTGGCTAAAATAATTAACAGAATTTTCGCCTGTTTTATTTTTTGTAAAACTACACTCAGAAAAATAGCATTCATAATTCTGAGTAGAATTCATACTGCAATTTAGTCCAACAGTTTTACTCCAGTTCAGTAAAAATTTCCTAAAAAGTTGGAAAACTAACTAAGTATGAGTAAAGTTTCATTCTTTCAAAGTCATAGTAAATAGTTCATTTACTAGAAATAAGATAATAGTTTTACTTAAAAACATTTCTTTGGATCTAATAAAAAAATCTTACAATTGAGTAAATTCATACTTATGTGGAAGAATATTTCCAAGCTTTTAAGTGACAAAAAAAATCTGAAATTTTTTGTATGGAAAAAATTCCATTTAGGAAATTTTAACTTAAAAATGTGTTTTTTCCTAAAATGAAGTTAAAATGTTTACTGAAATTTATGGCGAGTTCTTCATACATTTAAGTATTAATGAACTTATAAAAACATTTGAAATTGATTAAAAAATTCTTGAATATTAATCTAAGAAGCAATTCTCGTTTGTTTGTAGAGACTTATTTCTTAAATACTTTAAGATTTATTGTAAACAACCACTGCGAAGGCACCTCTCTTGCCTTCACAGCAATCATGGAGTAAGAGCTCAGCTCCTTATGGCAGAGGTATCATGAAACTTTTGAGAAATATTTCATGTTGTAATTTTTTATATCACTTTTGCAAAACCATTTGATTGATTTTTTAGTTAAATTAAACTTATTTTTTAAGTTAACTTTTTTCCTTGCATGAAGTTTCTCAGTAAATTAAAAAATTACTTGTTTTAAGGAAAAAATCAGCAAAATTGACCTGCGTTTAAGTAAATATTTACTTGATTTTAGTAAAAAATTACTTATTTTTAGGAAAATATATTTAGTTTTAGGAAAATTGTTTTTAAATTAAGTAAAAATTTACTTGGTTTTAGGAAAAATTTACCTAGATTTACTAAAAATGTACTTGGTTGGAGGAAGAACTTACTGGAATTTTCTTCAGTTTGAGTAAATATTTACTTGGTTTGAGGAAAATTGAACTAGAATCAAGTTCAAAACATGTACTAATTTCAAGGAAAAGTTTGAACTTCAGGAAATTTTGCTTTAGCGCTATACGAAGTTCAATTTTCCTATATTTTAGTTCAATTTAACTGATTTAACTTTTTTATGAGTGTAGATGAAAACACCCCCCAGGGGAAAATCCTGCGCACGGCCCTGAGTGGAGGGTATCATATAGTCTGCCCTGTCCGCCTTTAGCCTTTCCTTACATATAACAAGTATGGCTTTGATTACTATGCCCGGGAGTTTTATGGAGGGTGATTTTACATAGTCCAAATTATACAGTATACTAAAAATGCATCTTTAGTCAAATTTAACGAATATTTATTTAATTTTTGCTTTGTATTACTCCAAAATCGGTGTGATTCTCTCTCTTTTCCAGGAAAAAAAAACTGGAAGTACTTCCAAAGGAATACCATTTTAAGCGCTTTAAGAGTAGCGGTATGCGCTGAATTACATCAACAATGTGTGATGATTTTCCGCTTTTGAAGTTGTTTAAGAAGTTATTTTTAATAACATTAAAATACGCAAATAAAAAGTAATGCCAAGGAGGAAGCATGTGCAATTATCTTAATATGGCGTCTCAACTTGTAACACAATTCCAATTCCTGCTCCCGTATGGGTTCAGAAACATTAGAAATGTAAAGATTCAGTTTTGTTTTAAATCTCTTTTTATTAAAAAAAAAATAAATATATTCTTTTATACAAGTGTATCTCAATAATTTAAACATGAATGTATGAATGGTGTAAAGGTATACAATTTTAGAAATCTATACTTTTTTATAAAAAACATATGATTATGCTTAACCAACCACATGATTTGTTTTACAAGTTCTAAGATTTTTCAAAACAAAAATATTTTAAATTTTAGAAGAATATATATAGAGATAGAAATAAAATGATTAGTTTGAGGAAACAACTTACGAAATGATTGATAACTTTAAAATCAGTATCGATATGTTGATAATCTTCAGATGGAAAATAAGGACAGTTTTTCTTGTCCACTTAAAATTAAAATTATAATCGGACTATTTAAATTTGTCTATCGTTTTAGTGTCTGCTTACTTTTTTATTTTCCTGAAGTAGTGATTAAGTTGTTCTAAATAACACCATTAAAATTGATTGTAAAATATGTATTTTCACCTATTCAAAAAAAAACATTTTTCACTACACTGCAAGATGTAATTAAAATTGAATTACCTTCACTGATATAAAATAACATTCCATTCTTTCACAACATTATGAGCACTGACTAAAATGCATTGAAAAGGTGACCTAAAAAAAGGGCATCCCTCCCATGACAACCCCGTGTAAAATTTATTGGTGAAGATCCGTTTTTTCATCACTTGCGAATCACAATATAAACATCTTTTTCACTTCTTTGGATGTTCTTTTTTTGCTGGGTTGCTGCTAAGATAGTACAGTAGTGTAGTTCTAGACGGCAATAGTATACAATCTGTACCCATATATTTGACTTTCGTAATAGGTATTATTAGTAGAAACATAAAAAGACTGCAAAATTGGAGCAACTTCTGATGTAAAATGTGGCCTGATGTTAAATATGTAAAATGTGTAATTTGTAAGGGTGCTACATTGAAAAGTGGACCCCTATAGATAACTTCCAAAGTAGGTATTTTTGTTGAAATATAAAATTATCTGCAAATTTTTTATCAAATTCCGATGTAAGAGAGGTAATAGTGTAAACTGGGTACCAATTTGTATGAGGGCTATAGCTAACATGGACCTATATAGTTAGCTTTCAAAGTAAGTGTTTCTAGTTGAAATATAATATGATAAGGGAAGTTTATTTAAGGTCCGATGTAAAATGCGCGAAAGTAGTGTAAAATATGATCCCGAGTACTCCACTTTTACGTCAACTGTTTCTAGTCCAGATATAACATGATCATCAAAATTTTATCAACATCCAATATAAAATGTGTGTGAGCTGTAACATGGAAAATTGCAGGTTATAACTAAATCTACACCGATTTCTACAAAACTCAATAGCGTCCAAAAAAACTTAGTTCTGCTAAATTTCATTGTAATCGGACCTGTAGAGTACGAACAAGCTTTAGATGAACAGCAGACGGACAGATAGACATCGTTAAATCGGTTTAGCTGGTGATTCTAAACCGATCGGTATTCTTAAATGTGGCTAGATTATTATTTTAGCTAGATTATTTATTAGTGTTACAAACATTTCGCGTAATACTAACTTATAATACCCTATTCCACGAAGTGGTGTAGCGTATAACAATTGCCCATTAAAAATTGTCTTTTAAATTTATGGTAAATTATTTCCGTGATTTTATACCCTCCACCACCACGATAGGGGTATACTAACTTTGTCATTTTATACCCTCCACCGCCAGGAGGAGTATACTAACATTGTCATTCCGTTTGTAACACCTGAGACCCTACAAAGTATATATATCCTTGATGATACCAACTAGAATGATGAAATTGCCTGCGTAGACACGTAAAATAAAGAGATTTTAGAAAGTCGTACTCTTAATGGGGTAAAATAGGAAAAAGGGGATGGAAATGGTACCAACCAAATGTGGCCGCTGCTAGAATCATGGGATGTATACATTCCTCTGACTACATAGACACGGAAAATAAAAAGATTTTTCCAAATTCGTAGTTTTTACTTTTACGGCAAAAATAGGTTGAATCAAGAAGTTAGGTTATTTTACACTATGTACATGAAATAATGGAATTAAAATAGAATGGAAATACAACCAACTGTAGCACTCACTATCTACTAATATTTTTGGTATTTCAGCTTTTTCGAAAATATAAATATTTTGCTAATTTTGGGTTCTGCTGAAGCACAACCTTTGATCTTAAACCAAAATAAATGACAACACATACAGCATAACAGACTAACTATACATACAAACAACAAATATAAGAATTGAATTTTTGAATTGACTTGAAGTATTATTTCGATATATGTAGTGTAAACGTATTGGTAGCCTTGTCTTATAAGCGTGGTTTGAAATAATAAAAATATTATATTTATTTATATATATTTTTTTTTTCAATATTTGTATTTGTTTTGGTTTGGCTATATTAAAAAGTATATATATTTTCCAGAAAATGTTTGGGGGTTTTGAGCTGGAGGTCTTGGTTATTTTATTTATTTAAATATACTTTTCCAATATTTCGCAATTACATTGAATTGCATCATCAGGGTAGACAAGAAAATAAATAGACATGTAACTTAAAGCTACCGTAGTTTCACTACTCTCGTACTTCGCTGTTGCACTTATTTTTTCACTTATATTTTCCTATAATATTACTGCACTTCTACGAAAATCAGCAGCCTCTGTGGAATGCAATCCATGGTGGAGTTCCAAGTTCGGCCCGGTCGAATTTAACGCCTTTTACTTGTTTTCAATAAAATGTGAAAATTTAACCAAAATAGTATTGAAGGCATGAAGTATCGACACATCGTCATCAGCAGCAGCATAATGAAGTGACGACACAATAGTAAAACAACGACAATATAAATAAGGTGTTAATTATAATACATATTTTAATTAAACTGCCATCATTCATTCGATTGCAATAAATAATTTTAATTGCATGTCAAAAATGTGATCAAAGAAAAATGAATTAATTAATATACACAAAGTAGGTAGTTATTTATAGGTCGTAAATTCTTTGAGATATTACTTTGTCCCTATTATCAGTCTCTGAAAATCACGCACACATATTGAGCACACCGCCAGACCTAGGAGACAAAGAGGCACACGTGGCATAGTCAGTCATAATGACCAGGCATGACTATAAATCAACAAATTTGAGAAGGTTTATTTACGACGCAACACATGGGTCATCAATACGCCTTTTATCATGCATGACATCTGCTTTTGGGGACGATTAGCCATGGGCGATGATGATTTGGTGTAATCGCCTTAATATTGTTTGCATTATCGTTTACCGGGCGATGTTTTATTTAGAACTGGTCTTAACTGCAACAATTCAGGGGACTATATCGAGCCCTTAGCGCGGAATTATCATAAGCGACATTTTCTGAAAATATTTTTTATTGTTGAATTTAAAATTTTATGGGCTGATACATAAATAAAAATTGTCAAAATTACAAAAATGTTAACGTTTATATAAAAAATGGGGCAGTTTTATCGTAAGCGACAGTTTATGAATTTAGGCAAAAACTGTAATGTAAGAGATATTTATAAATGTTTTAGATAGGTCTATCAATATATTGATGCAATAATAAGTATTTTTATACCCTCGGTCATAGAATGAAGTGTATGTCTGTTGGTTGAAAGTGTCATAGGTTACGAACGAACTAATTTTATAAATAAATACAATATTTTTATTATTTCAAAGCACGCTTATCAGGCAAGGCTACCAATACGTTTTCACTATGTATAATGAAATAAAACTTCAAGTCAATTTAAAAAATAAATAAATAACAAGTAAGGAAAGGCTAATTTCGGGCGGGGCCGACTATATGATACACTCCACTTTCCAACCGAATAAAATTCAACTCGGTAAAAAAGTGAAAACGGGAAGAATTTTTGTATGTTTCCTAATTTCCTAGGCTAATATGACCTGGTTCGATTTGTCAATAAGTTCTTCCAGTTCAAATATAAGGTGTTATGCTCACTTTGAAGAAATTCAGTGAAAATTCGTGGTTTCTGGGGCGGAAAAAGTTAAATCGGGAACGAAATTTGTATGGGAGCTATATATAAATCTAAACCGATCTGACCCATTTTTACCACAGGTGTTTCTAGTTGAAATATAAGATGTTTTGCCAATTTTGAAGAAAATCTCTTGTAATATATGGTATCTAGAGTGAAAAGAGTCAAATCGGGAGTGAAATTTGGATGGGAGCTATATATAAATCTGAACCGATCTAACACATTTTGACGGCAGGTGTTTCTAGTTGAAATATATGATGTTTTGCCAATTTTGAAGAAAATCTCTTGTAATATATGGTATCTAGAGTGAAAAGAGTCAAATCGGGAGTGAATTTCGTATGTGAGCTATATGTAAATCTGAACCGATCTGACCCATTTTCACTATTGGTGTTTCTAGGACAAATATAATATATTTCGCCTAATTTGAAGAGGATCTCTTAAAATATGTGGTTTCTAGAGCGGAAAAAGTCAAGTCGGGAGCGAAATTTGTATGGGAGCTATATATAAATCTGAACCGATCTGACTCACTTTTACCACAGGTGTTTCTAGTTGAAATATAAGATGTTTTGCCTAATCTGAAGACAATGATACAATATGTGGTTTCTAGAGCGGAAAAAGTCAAATCGGGAGCGAAATTTATGTGGAAGCTATATATAAATCTAAACCGATCTGACCCATTTTTACCACAGGTGTTTCTAGTTGAAATATAAGATGTTTTGCCAATTTTGAAGAAAATCTCTTGTAATATATGGTATCTAGAGTGAAAAAGTCAAATCGGGAGTGAAATTTGTATGGGAGCTATATGTAAATCTGAACCGATCTGACCCATTTTCACTATGGGTGTTTCTAGGACAAATATAATATATCGCCTAATTTGAAGAGGATCTGTTAAAATATGTGGTTTCTAGAGCGGAAAAAGTCAAATCGGGAGCGAAATTTGTATGGGAGCTATACATAAATCTGAACCGATCTGACCCATTTTTACCACAGGTGTTTCTAGTTGAAATATAAGATGTTTTGCCTAATCTGAAGACAATGATACAATATGTGGTTTCTAGAGCGGAAAAGTCAAATCGGGAGCGGAATTTGTATGGGAGCTATATATAAATCTAAACCGATCTGACCCATTTTTACCACAGGTGCTTCTAGTTGAAATATAAGAAGTTTTGCCAATTTTGAAGAAAATCTCTTGTAATATATGGTATCTAGAGTGAAAAAAAGTCAAATCGGGAGTGAAATTCGTATGGGAGCTATATGTAAATCTGAACCGATCTGACCCATTTTCACTATGGGTGTTTCTAGGACAAATATAATATATCGCCTAATTTGAAGAAGATCTGTTAAAATATGTGGTTTCTAGAGCGGCAAAAGTCAAATCGGGAGCGAAATTTGTATGGGAGCTATATATAAATCTAAACCGATCTGCCCCATTTTTACCACAGGTGTTTCTAGTTGGAATATAAGATGTTTTGCCAATTTTGAAGAAAATCTGTTGTTATAAAGGGTGATTTTTTAAGAGCTTGATAACTTTTTTTTTAAAAAAACGCATAAAATTTGCAAAATCTCATCGGTTCTTTATTTGAAACGTTAGATTGGTCCATGACATTTACTTTTTGAAGATAATTTCATTTAAATGTTGACCGCGGCTGCGTCTTAGGTGGTCCATCCGCTTAGTCCAATTTTGGCATTTCCACGTTTTTGAGTAACAGAGACCCAATTGGTGCGAACGGCGACGAATCGAAAATTGGTGGTCATCATTAACACTGGCCGATACAGCTGCGATATTTTCTTCAGTTCGCACTCTACGTAAGCGTGTTGGTGGTTTAATGTCCAACAATGTAAATTTGGTGCGAAATTTAGTCACAATAGCCCGAATAGCCGCTTCAGTGGGTCGATTAAACTGACCATAAAATGGAAGCGCGCAATGAACTTTCTTAACAGAGCACGCATTTTGATAATAAAATTCAATAATTTGCAAGCGTTGTTCGTTTGTAAGACGATTCATGATGAAATGTCAAAGCATACTGAGCATCTTTCTCTTTGACACCATGTCTGAAATCCCACGTGATCTGTCAAATACTAATGCATGAAAATCCTAACCTCAAAAAAATAACTCTTTATGTGGTATCTAGAGCGAAAAGAGTCAAATCGGGAGTGAAATTCGTATGGGGGCTAATCTAAATCTGAACCTATTTTCTTCAAATTAAATAGCGTTCGTTCCTATCCCGAAAAACTTCGTTGTGCAAAGTTTCATTTAGTTCTGTCTACAATTGCGACCTGTATCGTGATTACAAGAATAGATGGACGGACGGACGGACAGACAGACAGACAGACGGACGGACATTGCTAAATCGATTCAAAAAGTGATTCTAAGTCGATCGGTATAATTAACAATGGGTCTATCTCTCTTCCTTTTGGGTGTTACAAACAAAGGCACAAACACATAATACTCTCGTGGAGTGTATAAATAGTATGTAAGCTTTTTTGACTATAGAAACATAAGATATTTCAAAATATTTTCAAAAAAGCTTACATACCATAAATATTGATAGTGGATGCTAAGTTGGTTGTATTTCAAAAGTTCAAATTTTGAAAAATCTTTTTATTTTGCTTGTCTATGCAGTCAAAGCAATGTATACACCGAATTCCATGATTATAGCATAATCCATTTGGTTGGTACCATTTTTATCCCCCTTAAGAGTACGACTTTCTAAAATATATTTATTTTACGTGTCTACGCATTTAGGGGGATGTACAAACCGTCATCATTCTAGCTGTAGCCGTTTAGTTGGTACTATTTTTATCCCACTGTACCCATTATAACCCTTGAAAGTATAAATTTGGAAAAAAAACTTTTATTTGTCATGTCTACACTACATTTTAACCCCAAAAAGTAAAATCCTTCGAAAAATAAAAACGTAAAATACGTGTCTACGCAATCAGAGAAATGTATACACCGAATTTTATTACTCTAGATGCAGCGGTTTGGTTGGTACAATTTGTATCTCTCTATTTCCATTTTACCCCTTAAAAGTACGAATTTGGAAAAATAACTTTTATATTATGTATCTAAGGAATGTACACACCGAATATCGTGCTTATGGCTGTTGTCGTTTAATAGGTACCATTTTTCTCCTTCTTTGCCCCCCTACGAATAAGAATCACTTTATGGTGCACTTTTTGTTATATGTGGAATGCGCATGCTCAATATCAAGTAAGGACAAGCAGACATATTGAAAAAATGTGCTTAAATAAAATGTGCTATAATGTTAGGGGTAATTTTTAGGTATTTTTAGTCCTTGTGAGGGAAAATGTTTTCCCTTTGGGCCGTTTCAATCCCAACCGATCTACGACATTTATTGAAAATTTGAACGTCCTAGCTCCTTTCGTTTAGACGTGCTTTCAACAGACGGACAGACGGTCGAATCGACGGACATGGCCAGATCGTCTTAGAATTAAATGACGATCAATAATATATATACCTTATCGACATTTCAAGGTGCTACTAACGGAATGTAACACCCTGAAATAGTATAACCCCATCATGGAGGTGGAGGGTATAAAAACTTCAGTTTTCGTTAAGAACGTTAACATAACATTTTTACTTCCTGGTTATATACAATGATGCCAGTTGATTCTATACACTCTACAATTGAATCATTTTGTAAAGGAAGAATAATTTAGACCCCTTCAGAGTGGCCGACCATAATTACAAATTCCCGCACGATACCGAAGTGTTATGAAAGTATTTTACTAAATCATTTAGATTTTAAGAACTGGAATTCATTTTCTACAGCATTTCTACCGCCAAACATTTAAATAAAATTTTAAGCACAATTTAAAGATGGATATTTTGCAGATAGTAGGGTGGATGAAATGAATATTAATTTAATTATTCGTTCAAAGTAATATTCAATATCGATATTACCTAAAAACTTTTATATGAAATTTTGCTATTAATCATAGAAATTCAAATGTGTCTAAAATAGTTTTTTATTAACGATTTGAATTACACTACTGCTCATTTTCTCTTAAAATTGTGTTTTTACTAAAATTTCGAGGTTTAATCGAAAAAACTTATATCGTAAGCGCCATAGTTTTTTCAGTATTTGTAGCCGCAAGTACAATATTTGTATCGCAAGCGCCAAAATTACCGTATGATGTAAACAAATGATCAATTTTTAATAAATTCGATGGGTACCGCGGAATTAAAACGTTTTGCATTAAAACATATTTCATTTTATGCAATATTAACCTTCTCCTGTAAAGTGTGTGTTTTGGCGCTTGCGATCATTCCGCGCTAAGGGCTCGATATGGGCGCACGTTTTGTCATACCCTCATACAGAAATTCATTCCCTATTGACTGCTTACCGACAAAATATTTTAATTAGGGGATTTTTTTCCTAATAGGAAATTTCTTTTCTTATAAAATTATTGGAAGAGATCAAAGTCTAACTATTAAATATTTTTTATATTTTTATGAAAGAAAGGCCCAAAACTGCCCCCAGTAGACCCTAGAGGGGAGAAGTGGGGGTATGTTTACGGACAATGTTGAGGAGACAAAATTAATTGGGGTCAGTCTTACACTTCTCCCCTCTAGGTTCTACTGCGGGACAGTTTTGGACCTTTCTTTCATAAAAAAATATAAAATGTATATATATAAAGAGTGATTTTTTTGAGGTTAGGATTTTCATGCATTAGTATTTGACAGATCACGTGGGATTTCAGACATGGTGTCAAAGAGAAAGATGCTCAGTATGCTTTGACATTTCATCATGAATCTTGAGTCTTGAGTCTTACAAACGAACAACGCTTGCAAATTATTGAATTCTATTATCAAAATGCGTGCTCTGTTAAGAAAGTTCATTGCGCGTTTCCATTTTATGGTCAGTTTAATCGACCCACTGAAGCGGCTATTCGGGCTATTGTGACTAAATTTCGCACCAAATTTACATTGTTGGACATTAAACCACCAACACTCTTACGTAGAGTGCGAACTGAAGAAAATATCGCAGCTGTATCGGCCAGTGTTAATGATGACCACCAATTTTCGATTCGTCGCCGTTCGCACCAATTGGGTCTCTGTTACTCAAAAACGTGGAAATGCCAAAATTGGACTAAGCGGATGGACCACCTAAGACGCAGCCGCGGTCAACATTTAAATGAAATTATCTTCAAAAAGTAAATGTCATGGACCAATCTAACGTTTCAAATAAAGAACCGATGAGATTTTGCAAATTTTATGCGTTTTTTTAAAAAAAAAGTTATCAAGCTCTTAAAAAATCACCCTTTATATATATATATATATACATTCGCCCTTGGTCCACAAAATTTACTTGTGCCAATTTATGTTAAGTTCGGACTATAATTGCATACTGCCCATTCATAACAAGAATTGGCGCACATGGCTAAATGGATTAAATGTTGATCGGTGTAATAAACGATGGGTCCACCCCTCTTCCTTTGGGGTGTTACAAACAAATGCACGAAGACGTAAGAGGGTATAAATATTACAACGAACTTCCAGAAGATGGGATTAAATAGCAGAAGCTTATTTAAATTACAACAATCATTTGAAGGTCTTCATTTTCATTTCCAATTTCTAGGTGAACCACTTTGATTTTTGGAAGCCTTTTCCACATCATCACATTTGACGCCCATGCTTCGTTTTCTGCGCTCATTCGACACCTTGGCAACAGACTAAAAATCGAGAGATACCAAAATTGCAACTTAACTTTAAAAGCAGGCTAGGAGTAATAATTTATTTTGCTCTTTCAGAAATGGTTACAACAATGCCTGTTCTTGTGTGGTATAGGGAAATTATTTTAAGAAGCCAAGGAAGTAAGCGTATTTCAAATATATGTAACACAAAGCACATGGCTCACCATTGAAAAGGGTTTACAATTTAAGGTCAACGGTTACCACAGACCTTTTTACAACGTGGAAAATTGTGTTATCCTGAGCAGTCCTGTATTTGACGAGAGTCTTAAGGATGTAACATTATAAGAAACACACATACTAACTCATGCAAACTAGTATTCACACCCAAATACAAAGTCCGTAAAGTTTTCGTGTTACATTTACGTTATATGAAGTGTTTTATGCCTTCTTCAGGAAAATTCTGACAAACTTAATACACTGCAACATTTCTAAGACTTTATTTCCAATTTTTACAAGTTACCCAAGCAGCTTCAGAATATACCCTACACCATTTATGGAGAAAATTATGTAAACGTTAGTTTCATGAAAAACATTAAGACATAAATAAGCTGATTTGATTTCTTACCAGTGCACAAGACAAAGATTTCATATGACCAGGTGACTAAATAGAAACAAATGCGGCATTATAATTATATACTTCTAAAACAGGGACAGGTGACAGGACTGTGACGACCGACTTTAACGTTTATTTTTTATTTTTATTTTGGGTTGTGCCACACTAGTTGTTGTTATTATCACTCACACATAATCCTCTTATATGAAAATCGCACAACGCACAGTGTGTGCATTTACAGCATTCTCTGTGATTAATTTTGGATAAAAATGGTACCAACCATACGGCTATACCTAGAATAATGAAATTCGGTGTATACATTCCTCAGATTGCATAGACAAGTAAAATTCACGGAGTTTTCAAAAGTCGTACTTTTTGGGGTTAAAATGAAAAAAGGGGATAAAACTAACTGTGTAGATACGGAAAATAAACTGATTTTTCGAAATTCGTACTTTTTGGGGTCAAAATAGAAAAAAGGGGATAAAAATAGTACCAACCAAATGGCCGCAGCTAGAGTCATGAAATTCGGAGTATACATTCCTTTGACTACGTAGACATGAAAAATAAAAGGTTTTTTTCCAAATTCGTACTTTCAAGGGATACAATGGGTAGAATGATGAAATTCTAATTGCGTAGAAACGTCAAGTGGTAAAAATGGTACCAACCAAATGGGAGCAGCTGGAATCATGGAATTCGGTGTATACATTCCTCTGACTGCATAGACACGCAAAATAAAAAGTTTTTTCCAAATTCTTAATTTTTCTTTTACGGCAAAAATTGGTTGAATCATGAAGTTAGGTTATTTTGCACTATGTACGTCTGATAATGGATTTTCAAAATTTGTACTTTTGGAATTAAAATAGAATGGAAATACAACCAACTGTTGCACCCACTATCTACCGATATTTATGGTATTTAAGCTTTTTGAAAACAAAAAATAAGAATATTTATTTTTTTATTTTCCTGTAATATTACTACACTTCTACGTAACCCGACAACCTCGGTGGAGGGTATATAAAGTTCGGCCCGGCCGAACTTAACACCTATTTTACTTGTTTATGTTGGATTTTTGTCGAATTTTTCTAAATTAATAGACCCTTGGAAGCATTTTAAATTTTTTTCTTGTCTTTAAATAACTACTTGGCCGTACGTTTATATTGATTTTTGTGGCTTTTCAAGGTGATAGCTAAAAACGCATATATCTTGAAATATTTTGTTAGAGGTGTTATGAAAAATAAATAGAAGGTACTAATGCCTTTCGAATGATACCTAAATGATGAATATAGGACGAAAAATGAAGTCTCTGACTACTTGTTTGTAAAATAATTTAATACAGGAGATGGATGCATAATTCGAGATTCAATGCACGATGTGGGTTCTAGAGATGTAGAGTAGAATGGGATTTGTATGGACCCATATATTTGACTTTCATAGCATGTATTATTAGGTGAATTATAATTTAATCTGCAAAATTTGATAAACTTCCCTAGAGGGGTTACAATAAAAATGGGGTACATTTGTAAGTGCGCTATATTAAAAAGTGGGTCCATATATATCACTTTCAAAATAGGTATTCTTAGTTGAATTATGACATGATATGCAGAATTGTATCGAGATCCAATGCAGGATGTGGGTTCTAGAGGTGTAATAGAGAAGAATGGGGCCCATTTTGTATGGGGGTTATACCAAAATGTAGACCCATATATTTGACTTTCATAGTATGTATTCTTAGCTGAAATATAATATAATCTACTAATTTTGAAAAACTTTTTTTTTAATTTTATCAAGTTCCAATGTCAGATGTGAGTTCTAGAGCGATAAATCTGTAAACTGGGGCCCATTTGTATGGGGGCTATACCAAAACATTGACCCATATAGCGGGCTTTCAAAATAGGCGTTTCTAGTCTAAATGTATCATTGTGTGGGAAATTTGTTCAATATCCGATGTAAAATGTGCATTTTAGAGCAGTAATAGTATAAATCGGTGGAACATTTGTATGGGGGCTATATCAAAACATGGACCCATGTGGTCCACTACCCGCTAGCTGTTTCTGGTTCAAAATAAACATCATCCTGAAAATTTGGTCATGATCCCATGTAAAATGTGCATTCTAGAGCAGTAATAGTGTAAATTATAGGTATATTTGTATGGAAGCTATATCTAAATCTGAACCGATTTTCTCAAAATTCAATACCGATCGTCCTTGGCCAAAAAAAGTAACTTCTGCCAAATTCGGTGACAATCGGACCACAATTGCGACTTGTAGAGAGCGAAGAAACATAGATGGACAGCAGGCGGACGGACAGGCATCGTTAAATCGATTCAGCTGGTGATTGTAAGCCGATCCAATCCTAGTCCACGAAGTGGTGTAGGGTATAAAAATTGACAAAAATGCAGCACAAAAAAATTTCACGGGAAAACATGATTTTTATGGGTATTTTCAGGAGCTCACAGACGGCTTGATCTAGGGACGAAATATTCTCCAAATCATCATTAAACAATCCAAAATTTACTTCCGTGGGGTGAATGGAAATTATTTTTCCCTTTGTATGGACCGCGACCCAACCTAATATATATGTTACAAGAGACATTGTTTCTTAATACACATGCAAAAAATCAGATCCGTTGGATCGTTCGTGAGAAAAATACAAAAAAATATTTCATTCATACAAATCATTTTAGCCTTATCTCCCGCGAAAATGAAAATTATGGAAAAATGTTCAATTCGCATTTTTTGTATAACTAGCTCTTCCGAAATAACCACAACTTTTGTCGAAAAGGTCCGATTTTCCAAAAAACATGGACGAATTTCAACCCTAGGAATTTCGTTGCACTTTTGCTATTTAAGCGTGAGGAGCTTTTTTACAATATTGACATTTTCCGGCAATTTTTTAGAACATTTTAATCCTTAAATGTCCTTTTTGAAAGGACTTTTTTATTTTCTCCGAAATTGACTCATGAAGATAGGAGCTAGAGTGTTAAGATCATTCACAAAAAATGTCCCCATAAAATTCGATAAAATAGTTGTGACAATAAGAATTCTTTCAGAAATTAACTTACAACATTTGTTTCACTTAAAGAAACAATTTCCTCTTCGCACTCAAGCGATGTTGGGCTAATAAATTCAGGGTATTATGTCATTGTGCATTTGTTTGTAACACCCAAAAGGAAACGAGGAACTAGAAACATCTATGATGAAAGTGGGTGGCCCATGTTCATGATATAGGACCCATACAAAAATCCTTTCCGATTTCACTTTATTGGCATAAAAAGTGGCCTGCTGGACTTTAGCCTTTCCTTACTTGTTTAACTTTATTTTATTGAAAGAAAAAAATGTTTTGTCATATATTTATTCGTTTATATATTTTGATGATTGACTTTTTAATAATTTGTTATTATTCAATATATAACTTACTTATATTTCTAGATAAACTTAACATTATTATTATTGCAGTCGTTGTTACAAAAATTAACATCAACGGCACACTGTGCACCGTTATCAAATGTTTAGACACCTTTTCGTTTAAGACACGAACAAAAAAGTATCACGTAAATACCCAAAAGGGTCATCGAAATTGTTTTACGATTCTAGTGTATCTCTTATTGGGAAAGTGTGTTATGTGGAAAGGAAAGGCTTTGTGTGACCCTCACATAAAATTGGTTTACATCGGGTATATCGGTACAAAAAGAACTTTTTACTATTTCACTTTATAAGATATTATTTAATTTTAATTTGCAAAATTAATAACAACTAACTATGGGGCATATCTAAGCGGTTTCAACCTCATGCTGAATCTTCACAATATCAGCAATGTATTGTTAACTTCGAATTTCCTACTAGCTTCAGCTGGTTGGTTCCATATCTATTTTATTTTTATAAACTACACAACTTCGTAGACTAGGGTATTATTCCACTTCGTGGAATAGGGTATTATAAGTTAGTTTTCCACCAAATGTTTATAACACCAAGAAATATTCGAGCAAGACCTTTAAGTATACCGATCGGCTTAGAATCACCAGCTGAATCGATTCATCAATGTCTGTGAAAATGACAGACAAATGACATGTAAATTTACTGTATATTCAATCTTTTGTTACAATCACAGTAAACTTATCATTTGACTTTGTTGTATATTTTCGTAAATGACAATTGTCATAGATGAAATTTGCATTAAAAAAAGTTATAAAAAGTGTCATATAAAAAATTTCGTAGAACAAAATATTCGTAGTGGGGTGATCGAATGACAGAACGAGCCGGTAAATCAGCCGAAAGACGCCACCGCCGACCCATTTTGGGTAGCGCCGCCGCAGCCGATAATTATGGGTCGGCTTGTCACTGTGCTCTAGAACACACATTTTGCATTGGTAGTTTATGAAATTTTGCAGACCATGTTATATTTCAACTAAGAATATATACTACGATAGTCAAATATATGGGCCCCCATTTTACTCTAATACCGCTCTATAAGCTCTATACACCGGATCTTGATCAAGTTTGCAGATCATGATATATTTCAACTAGGAATGTAGGCCTCCAAAAAATGTCGATCAGATTTATCTTATTATCGCTGTAAAATCTGCATTTGTCATCGGATCTTGGCGGCTACAATAAGATTGGATCACACCGACTTTGTTTGTGTATATGCCACATGTATAATTAACATAATGCAAGATTTTCACAAATTTTACAATTTTCACAAACTACATAAAATCGACCCCATAAAACACTTTGTAATCAAAGCGAGGTATATACGCAGGGAGTGGCGTAGGTGGAATATAGTCGGCCCGCCCGACTTTAGCCTTTCCTTACTTGTTGTACCAAAATTACGAATTTCGAATGTGAATTATCTTTCGGTGGCTATGTCAATAAACAAAATAGCAGCATATGGGGTTAAGAGAACCCGCCGTGACTATTGAGAAGCCAATACATCAACAATGAGTCTGGATTTTGGACATCATGGGGCCACGTTCTGATAAATTGGGTGCTAGTGGTAGTCATATGAATGATATTGTGTTTCATCTTTAAATGACAAAGTTCAACCTTTCCGATAAAACAAGAAATTTGAAAAATAATCAGTAGTTTTTTACAGCCGATTCTAATTTAAAATTTCAAACGGCCTATCGTATATATATATATCAAAATAATACTTCAAGTCAGTTCGAAAAGTAAATACAATGCAGTAATGCTTAAATGCATTAAATATTGGGGATAGTGGGTGCATTTCATCTACAGTCATTTTTTTCGCAAATACATTTATCATTTTTTCCCCTTAAAAGTACGACTTTCGAAAATGTCTTTACATTCCGAAGATCATCATTCTAACTGTACAGGTACAATCTATATATTATCTTTTGAAACTACGAATTTGGAAAACCTTTTGCATACACCAAATTTATTTTGGTATTACTTTTGTTTCTTTATTTCCATTTTTCCCTTCTAAAACTGCGAATTTGGAAAAAATACTGTTGTTGTTTGATAGGTACCATTTTTTTTTATCCCTTTTTGCCTCATTTCACACCCTACAAATAAGAATCTCTTTATGGTGCGAAATGTGCATACCAAATATCAATCAAATAGAAACAGACACATTCAAAAACAAGTAAGGAAAGGCTAAAGTCGGGCGGAGCCGACTATATGATACACTCCACTTTCTATCCTATTACAATTCAATTCGGTAAAAAAGTGAAATCGGGAAGAATTTTTGTATCATGTGTTTGATAAAAAATGATAAATCGGAAAGAACATATGTATGGGTGTATTTTGAAACATAGCATTTATATGTAATGTATGTTTATAGATGAAATATAATATGTAAAGTTTGGCCAAAATCGATTAAACATTTTGGAGCAACATTTGTATATATATATATATATAAATAAATGTATATCTAAATCTGAACCGATCTTACCCACTTTCACCATAGATGTTTTAGTTAGATTATTAGATATTGTGCCAAATTGTACCCAAAACCGGGTACAATATGTGGTTTCTAGAGCGGAAAAGGTCAAAGCGGGACCGACATTTGTATGGGGGCTATATCTAAATGTGAACCGATCTTACCCTCTTTCCTCACAGATGTTTCTATTTAGATTATAAGATGTATTGCCAAATTAATAGAAAATCGGGTACAATATTTGGTTTTTAGAGCGGAAAAAGTCAAATCGGGAACGACATTTGTATGGGGGCTATATCTAAATCTGAACCGATCTTACCCACTTTCTGCATATGTGTTTCTTGTTGTATTATAAGATGTTCTGCCAAATCTAAAGAATATCGGGTACAATATGTGGTTTTTAGAGCGGAAAATGTCAAATCGGGAGCGACATTTCGCCCATTTACAATTCCAACCGATCCACAACTATATAACATATTCATACCAAATTTGAAAGCCTTAGCTCTTTTCGTTTAGATTAGCATCTAAGCTAACTAGAATTAGTGTGCTTTCAACAGACGGAAGAACAGTAAGACTTGGCTAGATCGTCTTTGATTTGTACAACGATCAAGAATATATATACTTTATAGGCTCTCAGGTCGATATTGCAAGGTGCTACAAACGTTTGTTTGTTATACCCTCCACTCTCCTGTGGTGGACGGTATAAAAAACCTTATGTTGCCCGTCTATACAGTCCAGTGGTTATACACACAGAATTTTATGATTCCAGCTGCAGTCAACCATTGCATTGGTACCTCTTTTATCATGTCTTGTGTCAAGCATGGTTGTAGATAGCTGAAGTGAAAAATCGAGAAATCGGCCCAGAGTGAAAAAGGTCTCAGTTACAAGAACCGTCTAATAATTTGCTTATTTAAGCACATTACTAGTATTTCTACGGACATTCCTTTCATTTCAGTGACATTGCAGCAAAAGCTGATTTTTACTACAATGCTTACTTATGACTGTCAAATTAGGTAAAATCATGGGGTGGAATGAAATTGCAATTTGCTGAAATCAGCCATAAGGAACATTTAAGGCTATTTTTTACTTGTAATGTAAAATGCATAGTAGTGGGATATCACGCTATATAATCATGCTAAGTAGGCATGGTCACTCAAACTATTTTCCTCCACCTCATTCCGTGTGTAACACCTTGAAATATCGACCTGAGACCCTATAAATATTATTATATTTATTATATTATATATTCTTGATCATCATAAAATTCTAAAAGACCGTCCGTCCGTCCGTCTGTTGAAAGCACGCTAGCATCTAAACGAAAGGAGCTAGGACGTCCACATTTTCCATAAATGCGTCTTATAGTCGTAGATCGGTTGGGATTGAAACTGGGCGAAATCGGCCAAAGGAAAAATTTTTTCCCTCACAAGGACTAAAAATACCCATAATAACCCCTAATATTTTAGAGTATTAAAGCACATTTTTTCGATATGTCTGCTTGTACTTACTTGATATTGGACATGCGCATTCCCCCTATAACAAAAACGTGCACCTAAAAGTGCTTTTTATTCGTAGGCGGTGAAATGGGGCAAAAAGGGATAAAAAGGTACCTATTAAACGGCAGCAGTTAGAGACACGAAATTCGGTGTGGAAGGGGATAAAAATAATACCAACCAAATTACCGAAGCTAGAATCATGAAATTCTGAGTATACATTTCTCTGACTGCGTAGACTTAAAAAATAAAGAGTTTTTTCCAAATTCGTACTTTCAAGCGAGACAATGGGTACAGAGGGATAAAAATAATACCAACTAAACGACTACAGCTAGAATGATGCAATTCTGTGTGCACATCACTCTAATTGCGTATACACGTAAAATAAAAAGATTTGAGAATGTCGTACTTTTAAGGGGGTAAAAGGGGATACAAATCGTACCAACCAAATGGCCGCAGCTAGAATCATGAAATTCGGAGTATACATTTCTCTGACTGCGTAGACATTCAAAATAAAAAGATTTTTCCAAACTCGTACTTTTTACTTGTACGGCAAAAATTGTTTGAATCATGAAGTTAGGTTTTGTAGGTTTTGCACTATGTAAATGGGCTAATGGATTTTAAAAAGTTGTTGGAATTAAAATAGAATGGAAATACAACCAGCTGCAACACCCACTATCTACCAATATTTATGGTATTTAAGCTTTTTAAAAATATAAGAATATTTATTTTTTGAATTGACTTGAATTATTATTTCGATATATATAGTGTAAACGTATTAGTAGCCTTGCCTTATAGGCGTGCTTTGAAATATAAAAATATTATATTTATTTATACAATTATTTTTTCAATATTTGTTTTTGTTTTGGTTTGACTATATTAAACAAATTATATTTTCCTGTAAGCCTCTGTTGAATGCAATCCATGGTGGAGTGTATAAAAAGTTCGGCCCGGCCGTACGTAACGCCTTTTTTACTTGTTCTATATTACAATAATGAAATATCACAATATAATTTAAGCAGTGGGAGTGAGAGTTTTTAATAATAACCAAACATTGGAATTTGAATAAAAATATCATAATATTCATAATATGTTACATAAAGTTGGTAACCTTAAATCTGAGTGTATTTAAGATTCGGTATGGTCAAACTTAACACCTCTTTTAACTTGTTCAATTGAAGTTATTGCAGTCGTATGAATTAAAATCTTAAATTTTCTTCATCAATTTTGTTAAATAGAAACAAATATAAGTTTTGCTGCTCCTTCTAAGCAAATGAGTATGAATGCTGCGTCAGTCATCGTCTTTCTATTATGTTTGTTTTCTATAAGTCCTGATATCAACGTGAAAACTTTTCTACCCACCTCCTCTAATACTAAATTGACTTAATTAGATGAGTCAAACAACTAATACTACGACAATGAGATTGGAATTGGTGCTGTCCATCATCATCTGATTTTTGATTTCTCATCGACGTCCTTTTGCGAAAAGAACAATCATTAATAATTGTTTACACTACCAATTAAATATAGTTGCGACAGCTAAAAGTCTTTATATCCGCATACGAAACATCTCAACTTTCCTTACCTAATCGAGAGTAATTAATTGAGTACACAAAGTGAACAAAGTTAGTTAGAAAAGAATGAAGAGAATAACAAAGCGTTGAACTTTGTAAAAATATTTTAAGACTAAGGCAGACAGACAGTATTATTTATAACACAATCTTGGAGGCCTTGTGAAATTTGTAATCAGGTTCAGTAATTTTTTAACATTGATATTTGTGATGATAACCGTTTATTAGGTTAATAAGTAAGGTTAATGTCGGACGTAGTCGACTGTATTTTTTGTGCGGTTTTATTTTTTACTATTACTATATATTTTATCATTAAAAGTTGAATGCGGAAAATAATTTTATGGAATCTTTACGCTACAATTTATATATATATATATGAATTATTTTCTATATATGATTTTTTTTTCTTAAATTGCAGTAAACGAAGATTTGCAGGGACCGTATCTCTTTGTCGCGTTCTATGTTTCACAGCCATAGAGGATAACCGACTTCAAGCTGGCGCTAGATATTTTTAATTTCATCTTTCTCGACCTCCATACTTAGTCGAACATTTAAAACGCCGCGCGGCCTTTGTTAATAAAGCTATAGGAGCAAAATTTAATTTATTTTTTTGAGAAATATGTATTGTAAATTCCCAGAGATATGATAGGATACAATTTTTAAAGGACAATAATTGCATTTTTCTCCTGAAAAAAAAAATAAAAAAACCATAATAAAAAAATTTAGACAATGTCCACTTTCATTTGATATCCATATTGACATAAAATGTTGGGTAGAAATAATAAAAATAGAAATTTTGTACATCCTTACTCATATTTTCGACATTCGATCTCTAGTTTCATGTGTATGAGGTATTGTTGAAGTCCAACAAGTACTGTCAACAAAGTTAATTAAAACTGTGTTGTCATTTTTATACACTCCACGAGAGTATTATGTGTTTGTTCATTTTTTTATTTATTATGAATTACAATACAAAGTAAATTTATATTCTAATTTTGGGTCCAGGGATTGAACCGGGGTGACTAAGACCATTGTAGCTAGTTATTGCAGCGACAGACCAGAGCCTCTGGTGGGAATCGAACCCACGACCCCCACGCTGATAGCCGAGCACGCTACCAACTCGACTACCGGGGCGCTCTTGTTTGTGCATTTGTTTGTAACACCCAAAAGAAAGAGAGATTGTTAATTATACCGATCGACTTAGAATGACTTTTTGAATCGATTTAGCAATGTCCGTCTGTCTGTCTGTCCGTCCGTCCGTCCAGCTATTCTTGTAATCACGATACAGGTCCCAATTGTAGACAGAACTAAATGAAACTTTGCACAACGAAGTTTTTCGGGATAGGAACGAACGCTATTTAATTTGAAGAAAATCGGTTAAGATTTAGATATAGCCCCCATACGAATTTCACTCCCGATTTGACTCTTTTCACTCTAGATAAAATTGGCAAACCATCTTATATTTCAACTAGAAACACCTGTGGTAAAAATGGGTCAGATCGGTTCAGATTTATATATAGCTCCCTTACAAATTTCGCTCCCGACTTGACTTTTTCCGCTCTAGAAACCACATATTTTAACAGATCCTCTTCAAATTAGGCGAAATATATTATATTTGTCCTAGAAACACCCATAGTGAAAATGGGTCAGATCGGTTCTGATTTACATATAGCTCCCATACGAAATTCACTCCCGATTTGTATCTTTTCACTCTAGATACCATATATTACAAGAGATTTTCTTCAAAATTGGCAAAACATCATATATTTCAACTAGAAACACCTGCGGTAAAAATGTGTTAGATCGGTTCAGATTTATATATAGCTCCCTTACAAATTTCGTTCCTGATTTAACTTTTTACGCCCCAGAAACCACGAATTTTCACTGAATTTCTTCAAAGTGAGCATAACACCTTATATTTGAACTGGAAGAACTTATTGACAAATCGAACCAGGTCATATTAGCCAATGATTAGGAAACATACAAAAATTCTTCCCGTTTTCACTTTTTTACCGAGTTGAATTGTATTCGGTTGGAAAGTGGAGTGTATCATATAGTCGGCCCCGCCCGACTTTAGCCTTTCTTTACTTGTTTTTTTTTTTTGCCTTAAGAAAAAATGTTGTGCTGCAGTCTTCAGCATAACCAAAAATTAGCAAAAAGCAAGACGATGGGTGACATGGTTTTAATCCAAAATAAATGACAACACAACAGACAAATTAAAAAACGAACATATTCAAACAAAATGTGTAAGCTTTGCAAAATTGTGAAGACTATTTTTATACCATCCACTAGGGTACTATGTCTTTGCAAAATTATGATGACTATTTGTATACCCTCCACCAGGGTATTATGTCTTTGTAGATTTGTTTGTAACATCCAAAAGGAAGCGAGATAGACCCATTTTTAAGTATGCCGATCGACTTAGAATCTGTTTTTGAATTGATTTAGCCACGTCTAGGCTAAATCGTACAGGCAATTATTATCCGATTCTAACAAAAACTGGCACATGTGAGTTTTGCGGTCCAAAGACGAACCCTACTTAATTTGAAGGAAAGAAGGAAAGTTCAGATTTAGGGCTTTATCCCAATACAAATGTCGCGCCCGACTTGACTTTTTCCTCTCTAGAAACCACACATTTTATTTGATTTGCTTCGAATGAATCACAGTACCTTTTAATTTAACTAAAAACATCTGTGGTAAAAGATAGTCAGATATAGTTGCAATACAAATTTTGCTCCCAATTTGACCTTTTTGCCGACTAAAAATCACATAATATGACCTATTTTGTTCAAATTTGGCACAACACCTTATATTTCAACTACACCTTTTTCAATTGTAATTCAAAAGACATCACTTGAAATTCAAAAGATACCAGATGAAATTCAAAAATTCCATTTGCAATTCAAAAATATCACTTGAAATTCAAAAATTCAATTTGAAATTCAAAAAATGTCGATTTAAATTAAAATCTCGTCATTTGTAATTCAAAAGACACCATTTGAAATTCAAAAATTATTCCATTTGTAATTCAAAAATTATTCCATATGCAATTCAAAAATGGTAAACAAAAGTATTTAAACAAAATATACATTAGATTGGATAGCATCTATTTATTTCTGCAAATCAATCTAACCTATTTAAATTTAAAGATTTTATAGCTTCTATACGGACGATCGGAATACTCTGAAATTTGATCTTTGGTATTGTTTTCATAGATACATACACCTGCAATATGAACGATATTGCAAGACCTCTCACACAAATTGGAATAAGCTTTGGTTAAAATAAAACTGATCAGTAACAATTTAATATTGGAAATGGTTTTACAATCACTTTATACCTGTACAATAGTTATGATTTGTTGTACCTCCCACACAAATAATCCGACCCTAAGTAAAATCCAAGTCCTTATAAATTATATGCAGATGTTCTCAGAGCTTTTGAAGGTTATAAACTATATATGAAATAACCGACATTTTACATCATTACAATTATTAGTTGCTTATCATTTTATTAAATCTGTTTTCAAAACTGCAGAATATCAAAATTTGCAGGAAAAATAAATCTATCCCACCTAATGTATATTTTTCTTAAATAATTTTGTTTACATTTTTGAATTTCAAATGGAATCTTTTGAATTTCAAATGGAATAATTTTTGAATTTCAAATGAAAACTTTTGAATTTCAAACGAAGAGTTTTGAATTTCAAATGGTGTCGTTTGAACTACAAATGACGAGTTTTGAATTTCAATTGATATTTTATGAAAAATGGAATTTTTGAATTTCAAATGGTGTCTTTTGAATTACACTTGAAAATGGTGTAGAAACATCTGTGTTGAAAATGTGTCAGATCAGTTCAGATTTAGATATAGCTCCATATAAATTTTGCTCCCAATTTAATTCCGCTCTAGAAACGAGATACTTCGTTAGATTTTCTTCAAATTCGGCACAATAACTTATATTTGAACTAAAAACATCTATGCTCACAATTGGTTCAGATTTATATATAGCTCTTGTACAAATTTTCGCTCACGATTTTCCGCTTTACAAACCACTTATTTCGTCTGATTTTCTTCGAATTTGGCACAACTCCTTATATTTCCTCTACAAACATCTCTGGTGAAAATGGATGAGATCGGTCCAGATTTATATATAGCTATGATACGTATGTCGCAACCGATCTAAATTTTTCTGCTCTATGAACGATATAATATCACTGATTTTCTTCATATTTTGTCCAACATCTAATATTTAAACTAGCAATATCTATCGTGAAAATGGGTCAGATTTTGATGTAGCTCCCATAAAAATGTATCTTACGATTTGACTTTTTCCACTCTAAAAATCACATACCTTACCCGTTATTTTCAAACTCGGTACAACAACATATATATCAATCAGAAACATCTGTTGTGAAAATGTGTCAAATCGGTTCAGATTTAAATATATTTAAACAATCATACTTTGATTTTTTCCATATGCTTTAACAGATTTTCTTCAAATTTGGAACAACACCTTATATTTTATCTGGAAATCTTTACTGAAAGTGGATCAAATTGGTTCAGTTTCGGATATAGCTTCCATACAAATGTCGCTCCTAATCTAACCTTTTCTGCTCTAGACAACACATAATTTAACAGAATTTTAACAAAACAAGTTATATTTCACCTGGAAACATACATCGGTCCATGATAGAACACATATTAAAATCCTCACCGAAATGAATTGTAATGGTGTACAAGGTGGAGGGTATCATATAGTCGGCCCTGCCCGACTTTAGTCTTTCTTTACTTGTGTAGAATATAATTACGTGAAATATATGACTGATTCCAAAAATGTTCGACACAAAAAACACATTTGTGCGCTGCCCATTTTGATTTGTATAAAATGTGGCACGTTTGTTTTCCTTCTTCATACGAATTTTATTATTATTAAAGAGGATTTTTTAAAAAATGCAAAAAGAAATTCTCTGTCTCTAGGAACAGCGATCCATATCTCTCATCTATAGAGAAGAGAGGATTATACATTTAAATATGGTTAATTTTAAGCGCTGGGAGAAGAAGACTATCACCAGATGATTCTTAACCAACCGAAAGTTTTTAATAGTCATTTGAAAATGAGACCTTTTAATAGTTTTTTTTTCATGCATCTGTAAGTCCAACTATTGTATGAAATCCACTACCACGTATTTTGGATCAACTAAACATTTTGATTTGCCGCGATAAGTAGTTACGTTAGAAATTCCATTGGTAAAAAAATAAATTAGTATTTAAACTGCATTAAACTTTGTAACATTCTTGTGCACAATTTTGTTTTGTTATAAAAACAAACAAATCATGTTAGGTAGAGTCGTGATTGAAATCAGTTGTTCAATTGGCTTTTATTTTACTTTTCAACAGCTCCATTGGTAGCCCATTGTTGATCAAAAGTATCGGGCGTACTACATAAACCCAGTTTTGTGGTATTCTTTTGTATGGCAATTGTTGTAATAATTGGCAATTAGACACCAAAAACAAACACGCAGCCCCACCGAGCCTAATTAAAATACAAACCAACTGTTGTGTGTGTGTTTTTTTTAATATAAATGCGTGTTGTAACATATGTGTGGGCACTCGGTCATATACACACATGTAATTTGTAACGCATGTTGTAAATCTGAAATCAAATATCGAACGCTTAACTGAAATAAATGTTGTACTCGGTGTGAATTTGATTTTTTTAATATCGACACTCTCACGTAATCTTGTCATGCACAACACAACAGTTTGTAGCAAAATGACGGCAGCGTAAGGTCTGCGAAAAGTTTGTAAAGTTTAACACAAGGAAGCGTATCTCTGAATCATGCCTTAAGAATTGATGCCCAGCAACTAGCTTATAGTCCGGACTCGTAGGTATTCATCACTTAATTCACAGGGCAAAAGTAAAATTTCACACTTTGTTTCTCTACATATTTGATGCAAAATTTGATAAAGAATACATCATAGTAACAGAAAATGCCCTGTAGGAAGTCTGGGGACATGTGTCTCTATGTCACCACTTTTGTCAACTATTATGGTGACATTGTCGATAATTTGTCTACAGCTTGTCTACAAATATTTCTCTGGCTTTAATGTGTAGAGAAATGTATGCCAAATGAGCGTTAATGCTTCTTCTTCATTTTCATTGTTTCGCTTTGTTATGGTGACATTGTCAACAATTTGTCTACAGGCTTTGATGTGTAGAGAAATTTATGACAAATGAGAGTCAATGCTTCTTCTTCCTTTTCATTGTTTCGCTTTTTTTGGTTGTGAAAACACGTGGTATCGCAATAATTGGACAATAGTTTAAAAAGAAAAGTGAGTTTTATAAGTGAATTAAAAAATGAATAAAAGAAATTACAAAAGACTTGTGAAAAAGCAATTAAAATTGTACAAGGATAGAGCAAATGCTGAAGAGGAGTTAATTTCTAGAGAGTGCACTTTCAGTGATTTTGTGCTGCAAGAAGAAAATTGTGAAACTTTTGAAGATTTTGAGTTAGCTGATTTGCCCACTCCAACTCTGAATTTGAGGGAAAAACTGAAGCAGTGGTACATCGAAACATCGCCTTCCAGAAAGTGTTTGGAGAAGCTGCTCAGTATATTGCAGGAGGAAGGCCTAGACGGAAGGTATGGCCAGCCTTGAAGAAATAGTGCCCATGAAAAAGACTGAATTTTTCTTTAATTTAATTAAATATACATAATAAATATGATTTTAATTTCTAATTTTACGCCTTTTTATTTGGTAAAAAAGTGTTGACAAAATGGTGACAATGGACTACTGATTCAGTGGTTCCAATGTCTCCATATGGTTCCAAAAGTACCACCTAGTCAGTAGTTCTTGTGTCAGTAGTTCATTCTCAATGACAAGTACATGTTAAATGTCAATAGAATTTTACATTGTCTGGGGTATATTTGGTCAGTAGTACTGGCGAAACAGTCAATAGTAAGTCAGTACTGTTTCACTATTGACATTTCCTACAGGGTGGCTTTGCTTTTCTTGGAAATAATACACATTTAAATCAGCAAGCTGTTAAATAAGTATTTTTATAGTTAAGTTGTGTAAAAATGTTAAATATTTGAAGTGGCCTCGTGACAGTTGCCACGATCTTAAACGTGTGACATTATATAGGCTATTAAAGTTTCGGGACGGTACTGTGTATAAATATCCTAATCATTGGAGGTGTCACGCCCCTTTTTCCATCTCTGTCCAAAATTTTGCATTCGTCCTAAGAATATATGTTAAATAAAATTGTATATAACTTCAATATTTTTAGAGCACAATGATGGTACGATACGATACAGCCTCTTGATAAATTGTAATTTAAGTCATATCAATGGCGAATAAAAACATTGACGAATAAAATGGTGTTTTCAGATCAAGTTATCTTTAAATTTCACTAGGAACAATGAAGGTTCGATTCTATCTCCCTGCTTTATCAAAAAAAAGTCGTAAGTTTTTCAAAATTACACCTTCACCTTCATAATCAAGATCTTGCCTTAACGACGATGATATTTAAACTCCAAAAAGTATTAGAAAATTTATGATATTATGATCTGCATAATTTGATCAAGATCCGATTTCAGAGCTACAGTTGCGGTCAAAGTAATAGCAGCGCACCACAGCTTAATATACATGTTCATATATTTATTTGTGTGATAATTTTTTTAAAGCTACTTCTGCATTAAGTGCTGTGTTACGAGGTTACAAACACAAAATAATTGTTTATTTGGTGATATGATTTTAATTACTTAAGAAATTTCAGATTTATTGGATTATTCGATATTAAGGAACGGTCAAAATAATAGCAGTGTCCAAAAAGTCTCAAGAAAAAGGAATTTTATCTCAATTTTTTAATTCGATTTGATGTTATAAGTAAGATATTATGAAATTTACACTACTTCTGAAATGTTATGAAATGTTTTTCTTCATAAGTAGGGCGAGGAAAGCATTGTGGAGAAGAAAATCGAGTTCATATAAAAATGTTGAAATCTGAGGGAAAACCATATAGTTAAGTTCGACTTTTATTCCAGTGTTCTATTAAAATGATAAGATAATCGATATTAAAAGAAGAAAAATCAAAAACATGTGAAAAAAATCCGTTTATATCACCTGCAACCATTCGCCGAATGATAATGTCTAGTACAAAAAAAAACACTTACGCCCGCCACCGAAATAAAAAAACAAAGTCTGTCCATCTTTGAGAGATTAAAATGTTCTTAGAATACATAATCTGTAAGCCAGAAGTCCGAAAAAAGTCCCACTTAAAAATAAAAGATATGGCACAAAAAATTGCAATTCGCAAAAACACACCTGGTGTAGCCAATTAAGAAGTGCGTGCACGTTTTATGGTCAATTGAATCATAAATTGTTTTGTATGGTGGGATAGTCCCTCGATAGTTTGTAAGACGTACACAAAACACGTAGTCCATCTCCAGGTACCAAAACAGTCAAATAGGGAGGATCAATCGTAATGGCTTGGTCGTTTTTGGATCATGGACTCTGCCCAGTACATCAAAATACTGCATAATATTATTCTACGTATACAGAATACGGAATGCCCCTTAAATAGGTCTTCAAGCAGGTCAATTATCCCGAAAACACCAGTCGACTCTCAAAAAGGTGGTTTGAAGTCAATAATATCGATGTTATGGAATGGTTCGGGGAGACACTGCACCTAAATATAATCAACAAGTAAGGAAAGGCTAAAGTCGGGCGGAGCCGACTATATAATACCCTACACCACTCCCTGCGTATGTACCTCGCTTTGATTACTAAACCCAGGTATTTCGTGGGAGCAATTTTATGTAGTTCATACAAATTATATAAGTTATATTCATATAATTTATATGCTATAAATTCATCTTCAGTCAAATTTAACGAGTATGGTAAATAATATGGTAATTGATCTAATTGTCCGACAGACAAATACAAATTATACAGTAGTATACCAAAGTCATTTCAAAGTATGGACATATGGACATCACCCAAACAATTCTCATTGCAATTCAATTCGGTAAAAAAGTGAAATCGGGAAGGATTTTTGCATCCTGTAAATGTATGTGTTTGACAAAAAATTTTAAATCGGAAAGGACATTTGTATGGGGGTATATTGAAACCTGGAACGATGTGACCCGCTTTCACCATGTCTGTTTATTGGTGAAATATAATATGTAAAATTTGGCCAAAAACGGTTAAACATTCGGGAGCAACATTTGTATGAGGGCTCTATCTAAATCTGAACCTATCTTACCCACTTTCACCATAGATGTTTCTAGTTCGATTATAAGATGTTGTGCCAATTGTAAAGAAAAACGGGTACAATGTGTGGATTTTAGAGCGGAAAAAGTGAAATCGGGAGCGACATTTGTATGGGGGCTATATCTACATCTGAACCGATCTTACCCAATTTATGCATACGTATTTCTAGTTGGATTATAAGATGTTCTGCAAAATTTAAAGAAAATCGGGTACAAAATGTCGTTTCTAGAGCGGAAAATGTCAAATCGGGAGCGACATTTGTATGGGGGCTATATCTAAATCTGAACCGATCTTACCCAATTTTTACATACGTGTTTCTAGTTGGATTATAAGATGTTCTGCAAAATTTAAAGAAAATCGGGTACAATATGTCGTTTCTAGAGCGGAAAATGTCAAATCGGGAGCGACATTTGTATGGGGGCTATATCTAAATCTGAACCGATCTTACCCAATTTTGGCATACGTGTTTCTAGTTGGATTATAAGATGTTCTGCAAAATTTAAAGAAAATCGGATACAATATGTCGTTTCTAGAGCGGAAAAAGTAAAATCGGGAGCGACATTTGTATGGGGGCTATATCTAAATCTGAACCGATCTTACCTAATTTTTGCGTACGTGTTTCTAGTTGGATTATAAGATGTTCTGCAAAATTTAAAGAAAATCGGATACAATATGTCGTTTCTAGAGCGGAAAATGTCAAATCGGGAGCGACATTTGTATGAGGGCTATATCTAAATCTGAACCGATCTTACCCAATTTTTGCACACGTATTTCTAGTTGGATTATAAGATGTTCTGCAAAATTTAAAGAAAATCGGATACAATATGTCGTTTCTAGAGCGGAAAATGTCAAATCGGGAGCGACATTTGTATGGGGGCTATATCTAAATCTGAACCGATCTTACCCAATTTTGGCATACGTGTTTCTAGTTGGATTATAAGATGTTCTGCCAAATTTAAAGAAAATCGGATACAATATGTCGTTTCTAGGGCGGAAAATGTCAAATCGGGAGCGACATTTGTATGGGGGCTATATCTAAATCTGAACCGATCTCACCCAATTTTTGCACAGGTGTTTCTTGTTGGATTATAAGATGCTGTGCCAATTTTAAAGAAAATCGGGTACATATGTGGTTTCTAAAGCGGAAAAAGTGAAATAGGGAGCGACATTTGTATGGGGGCTATATCTAAATCTGAACCGATCTTACCCAATTTTTGCATAGGTGTTTCTAGTTGGATTATATGATGTTGTGCCAAATTTAAAGAAAATCGGGTACTATATGTGCTTTATAGGGCGGAAAAAGTCAAATCGGGAGCGACATTTGTATGGGGGCTATATCTAAATCTGAACCGATTTCCTCCAAATTCAATACCGATGGTCATTGGCCAGAAAAAATAACTTCTGCCAAGTTTCATGACAATCGGACAACAATTGCGACCTGTAGAGTGCGAACAAGCTTAGATGGACAGCAGACGGACAGACGGACAGACGGACAGACGGACAGACGGACAGACGGACAGACGGACGGACAGACAGACATCGTTAAATCGACTCAGCTGGTGATTCTAAGCCGATCCGTATACTTAAAGGTGGGTCTAGCTCGATTATTTCTTGGTGTTACAAACATTTGGCGCGAAACTAACTTATAATACCCTAGTCCACGAAGTGGTGTAGGGTATAAAAATTTTAAGTGTGATGACTAATATGAGGTCTCACTAACAATACTGAAAAAATAGCGATGTTTGACACGTAATTATAGAGGCATGGTCAAAAATACCACATGAAAGGGGCAACATACTAGTCGATTCCAATAAACGAGCAGTAATAATCAATAAAGTCAGTGCAACTAAGTGTTAAATTCAAGAAAATATCGTTATTTAAATAATTATTCAAAATAGTATTCAATTAAAGTGAATTGAAACAAAATATATTATTTTTGATTAGCGCTGCTATATATTTTTTTTGACTGGTCTCCTTTTTGACATAGATGCTTCTAAAGGCCTAATCTCAAAATTACAAAAACTTATTTTTTATTTAAAACCAGATTAAGAATGGCACAATACCACCTTTCAATCACCGTAAAAACTTTTAGGATTTTCGAAGTAGAACTGATATTATTCTTTGTCGAAATTTTTTTGTCTCGTTGCTGCTATTTTTTTGACCGCAGCTGTATATCTAAACTTGAACTGATATGAACCGCTTTCATTGTTCGGGTATAATAAGTGGATTCTAGATTGGAAAAAGACAAATGGGGAGCAACATTTGTATGGTGGCTATATTTAAATCTGAACAGATCTTACCCGCTTACCCGTTACAAACAAATGCACAAAGACATAATACCCTAGTGGAGGGTATAAAAATGGGTTCTAAATTCCAAGTAGGTATTCTTTATTAAAATATAAGATGATCTGCGAAAGTTTATAAAAATACAATGTAAGATGTGGGTTCTGGAGTGATAACAGTGTGAACTGGGGGCCATTTGTATGGGGGTTATACTAAAATATGGACCCATATTAGACCGTTTATTATTTTTTTTGTCCTGATTTCCGGGCCGAAAAAGTTTCCATTTGGCCTCAAAGCGTCAAACAAAAAATTTGGCGCCGATCGGATAACGATTATGGTCCCCGATAGTTCATTGAAAAATTAAATTATACTTTTTGTGGGGACATATTGGGTTTTTTATCAAAAGTCGTATATTTAAGCAATTAAAAACGATTTCATATTCATGTTTAGTCTTTAAATAGTTTTAAAATACAATTTCCTTTCTAACAAGCCATAAATGTTCGAAATCGATAGAAAAACAAATAACTTACAACGGGTTTCTTTTGAATTTTATATCAGTGCAATGTTATAGCTAACACGATCATGCATGCTGAGTGATCAGACCTCCGCATAGAAAGATCGTGATAGAGTTTGTGTGTGTGTGTTTTTTTGGTGAATGTAAGCATGAAAGTTTAGTCATATTCATGCCATCCTATATGTAGGACATTATTTATGCCTGTGTAATTAAATATAAACTGTTGGTTCAATGTCAGATTTACCATCAACATCAGCTTCGGAGTTGCGACCGACCACCTCCAGGTTGGTTACTCGATCCAGTGATCAATTGCGCTTTGTGGAATCAATTGGGCATGTATCCCATCTAATATCTGGAGCCAAACTGCCGTCAAACAGACAAATACTACAATTTTTTTTACAATATGCGATTTGTACATTTTGGCAGGCATAATTGTTCAAAACAAAGTGCACAGCTAGCTGTGGATGCAGCTATAATTTTTTGGCAACAGGCTCGGATACAAACGCGTGATAAATATAAATGTCAAGCTAAATGGCTGAAGTTGTACGACGTCTGGAAAAATGTTCACAAGGAAAGGGCAAATAAGAGATCGGATAGATCAAAATTAAACGTAAACAATTTCAAGGAAACATTGGATGATCTGTTCGATATCGCTTGTGCAAACGCCTTGAATGAAATAAGTATAGAAGAAGACAAGAAGTTTTTGTTGATGCAAAGACAGAAAGGAAGACCAGGGTGTATGGCAGGCGTTGACATGAAGTTATACGGACGGGAACAGCGATCGCAACAGCGAAAGGAAAAAGAAGAATCACGGAAGAGAAAATGTTTAGAACTAAACAATCAATCTTGTAAGTGAATTTATTGAACTGGTTGAATTCCTAAAAACATGAATCATCAAGTGATATTTTTCAGTACTCGAAACAGGTTACATTGAAAGCGAAGACGAAGATGAATTCGATGATGAAATTATGGATACGGGTGCGGCATGCGAATTGAATACCGAAGATGATGATGATTATGGTGATCACACCAAACATTCAAGAGGACGACATCATTGGATCTCGTCACGTCTTACGGTAGTGCTTGATAAGGCCAAAGTTATCTGTTCGGATGCCGTACATATTTTGATAGCATGCGCAGATGATGTAATAACTGTCATTAATAATGCTGTAACGCCTTTGACCTCTGTTGGTGAGCTTGTAATCAATCGATCTACCATCTATAAGCTACGAAAAGAAAATCGTAAGCTAGAAACGGAGAAGGCTCAAACAGAATTCATTGCAAAGGTAATTTAGTTCTTACTTATATTTAATCCGTAGTTGTACAAATGTTCAACAATTTCTATTTGCTTTTTAGATCAATAGTGTACAGTCGCTGGTTATTCACTGGGATGGAAAACTATTGCCGGACCTATTAGGCAGAAGCAAAGTTGATCGAATCGCAATTCTCGCAAGTTATGAAGGCACATCTAAATTTTTGGCCGCTCCCAAAGTTCCTGCTGGCAAAGGAGAAAATATGGCTAAAGTCGTTCATGAAGCACTTATCAAATGGGATATTGTAAATAAAGTTTCCGCCATGGGGTTTGATACCACAACATCAAACACAGGCCAAAACATTGGAGCATGCACTTTGTTGCAGAACAAACTCGATCGAAAGTTAATCAAGTTCGCATGTCGTCATCACATGTTGGAAATCGTATTGAAACACGTCTTTGAAGTTAAACTTTCTGTGAGTAGTGGACCTGATGTGACTGTGTTTAATCGTTTTGCTGCCGAATGGGAGAATCTCGATCATAAATCATTTAAAAGTGGACTCGAAGACCCAATTGTACGTTCCAAAATTAGTAATGCTGACTGCGAAGCCATTACGATTTTCCGCAATCAACAGCTACATCAAACACAAATTCGCGCGGATTACAAAGAACTGTTACAATTAACAATAATGTTCCTTGGTGAAGTAGGCGGAAGTTTTAGAATACCTGGTCCAACATCCCATGCAAGGTTTATGGGAAAAGCCATTTATATCTTAAAAATATACCTCTTTCGGGAACAGTTCACTCTGTCAAAACGAGAATCTAATGGACTACGCGATATATGTGTTTTCCTCGTGCGACTGTATGTCAAAGCGTGGTTTACATGCACAAAGGCCATACTAGCGCCAAATCAAGATATAAATTTCCTGAAAGACTCCATTGCATACGCAAAAATCGACCCAGCTGTGTCTGAAGCTGTTTTGCATAAATGGAAAAATCATTTGTGGTACTTGGCCCCGGAAACAGTGGCTTTAGCGTTTTTCGATTCGGATGTCTCACTTGAAGAGAAACGAAACATGGTTAGGCACCTTCAATCACCAGAACCAATCGTGAAATTGCAGGATGATCGCAAAATCTCCGATCCAAATTTGAGCGATTTTGTATCATACAAAACCAAAAATGTCTTTGATGCGTTTGGATTGACTACAGAATTTTTGAAGCATGATCCATCCATTTGGGAAACGAATGAAGATTATCTCGATGCTCTCGACGTTTGACGTGAATTCTTTGTTGTAAACGACACTGCTGAACGCGGTGTAAAATTTATGAATGATTACAACAGGATTCTTACGAAAGACGAAGAACAGAATCAATTTATTTTACAGTGCATTGAAGCATATCGTCGAAAATATCCTTCACACAACAAGTCGAATCTAATATAATCTTTAAATTCTTGTAACTTGTTTGTTTTCCAACCGATTTAGAGCATTGGCGGCTTGTTAGAACAGAAAATATATTTGATTATTATTTTAAATGCAATAATAAACATAAATTTAATTTTAGTTGCTTAAATATAAGACATTTTATAAAAAACCCCATATTTACCCACATAAAGTGTGTTTTAATTTTTCAATGAACTATCGGGGACCATAATAGTTAACCTATCGGTGCCAATTTGTTTATGTGATGCTTGTAGGCTAAGAGGAAACTTTCTCGGCCCTGAAATTAAGGATCGCAGCAACATTAATTTTTCGCCTCTTGTGCTATAAACGGTCTAACCCATATATTTGACTTTCATGGTATGTATTCTTAGTTGAAATATAATATAAAATATTGGTCCTAGAGGGGTGATAATTAAAATGGGGATCATTTGTAATGCCGCTACATTAAAAAGTGGGCCCTTAACCGATTTCCTCCAAATTCAATACCGTTTGTCATTGGCCAAACAAAAATAATCTCTGCCAAATTTCGTAATAATCGGACAACAATTGCGAACAAGCTTGGATGGGCAGCAGACGGACGGACAGTTTTCTTCTTTTCAAATTCGTAGAGAAATTTAAAATCGGTTGATAAACAAATAAGTTTTGGGGTGTCTGGTAAATTTCAAATACAGATTCCTGTTCTTCTCGACAATACCTACCAGACAAATGCTATCACTTCCCAGAGTTTTCAACTTATTTTTTGTAGCACTGTGTTACCTTTCGACTAATGACATCCACTCGACTTGGGCAGCATGTTCAAAATTGAGGTTTTATCACATATGTAATGCCTTTAAAATAATGCACGATATCTTCAATCTTTGGCCTTTATGCTGTGATCATGCTGCTCACACAGCAGCTCATCAGTCGAATACTATAATGTTCATAAACAAACAATTATACATTCATTTTAAGTGATCCAGCATGTTTGAGTCATTTCATGGATTTTAGTGATATTTTGGTATTTATATCCGGAAAATGACCGAAAATAATAAAAATGTAATTATTCATAGCAATCTCTATTATGGTCTTTTTTTAAATTTTTAAAAACAATTTATATTATTAATTATATATTTTAGATTGACAGTGATTTTAACAGAATGTTCAAAGCTCAAAATCCATTCCTATATTGTAACGGGACAATGCAGTCATTAGAAAAACAAGTGGAAAAGCTATCAGGTGACATGGGTCAAAATTAAAGAAACTTGGCATAAAATGTATGTCAGATAACATTCAGATTACGCCGGGTTTATATTATATTTTATGAAATAAATGCTGAACATAGAATCCACAAGACCCTACGCATGCCTAGGATATTCATAAATATGTACAATTTACTATTGTTGTTGTGTCTAAACGAGTATTTTCATTGTGCTGCCACACGGACGATTGATACGTGGGTGCTTGTATTAGTATCGGGCCGCAACTGGTACTGCTGTTAGAATTGTTTATGTGCCCTCGTGTCGTTGCTGTTGTGTTTGCCAATCCGATTTAACATTTCAAAGGATTTGGGGCAATTTAAAATTAATTCCATTTGTTATGTTAACACTCCCAGCTTAAAAGATTTCTAAAGCTCTGTGTGTGTCGGATTTGTAAATGAAATGAATTTGCTATGGCATTCAGTGTGATTTCGAATTCACACACAATTGCGTTAATATTTTAATACTCGAACAAAACAATTTTCCTATTAAACATGGTGCCCTCAACATCTACAGCGTGTAGTGTGAAGATGTACATACACACATTGAAGGATATCTAAATATGTTACGTATCGATGGACCTAAACACAAGCAAGTATGTACTTATGTTTGTTCCTTCATGTGTAGTTAAGCTACGCGAAGCAGATTACCTTGTTATAGTGTGAGAAAACATTTGTGGACATAGATAAATTTTGAACTGTTCATTAGGATGCGGTTATTGGGGGAATTTTTAGACTCGCCTACCCCGTGAAAATTGAATTTTCTAAATGGCGATGAAAATTTCGAAACCCATGAAGGACTGTCTATATTATTTTAAATTGTTAGTCATGGATGGATTTTATAATGCAAAGTTTGCTATACGCCAAGAAACATTTCCAAATTTAAACATTTTATAAAACGAAACCTGTTTTTTACAGGTTAATTTTTATTTTCTTTTTTAAAGAATCCTGATAATTTTCTGTTTTATTTATCACAAGCGGTTTGCTAAGCTTAACTGCATTTGTTCGATAAATGGCAAAGATTTCAGAAAATGGCAAAGATTTCAGAATTTTGAAAGGTCATCTCTGATGCAAATATGAGCTAACTAATTACACCAGAAACTATTAATTTTGAAGATTTCAAAAGCGACTCCAGCAAAATCGAATTGGCAATAGAAAACCGTGACCAGTTAGTATGATAGTGGTCTAAGTCCGATATACAATGTTTTTTGTTTGAGTCAATTGAAAACAAGTACGGAAAGGATAAAGTCGGACGGGCCGACTATATCACAGTGCGACAAATTGCAGTTTAATCTCTGCAATTCAAGCACCACTATGACGGTTCGTTAGTGTATCCAAAATGATGACGATTGCCTAAAGGATTTTTTTCCTGAGGTACCCGCTTTCGCGGGACGCCCTGGCGCGCTCCGCCCACCCACTTTTGTTATCTTATGGTCTTTTGTTTGTCATAACTAGAGAACGGCTGTCCCGATTTAGGTGAAATAAATGTTGAAAAATTAAGAATTATAATTCCTTTAATCTATTCTTATGCTCTTTCTCGATATTTTAAACAGTTTCGCAGATATAAATAAATTTATGAAAAAAAAAATTGCGGGACTGTTTCTGTTAATGTTCAGTCTGACTATATTGCGTATGAGTGATATTACCCTCAATAACCAGTAAGTATACGTTACCTACACACACTACATTATTTTTCTGTCTCTAGAAAGAGTATCATAACTAGGGTATCCAATTATTCCGACTTCTAAGATATTCGATTAATTGTTTATTCGAAAGCTAAGAATTTCCAATTAATCGAATAAACGCCTGAAGAGTTAATCATCAAATAATTGCTCAACTCATTAAAAATATAGGTTAAATAGCTAGAACATTTTATTTTAATGTTAGTCACTACTTTTCCATATTTATGTGTAAATACATTTCGAAATAAAACAAGAGTTTGCGGGCATTCCTTTTCTATATGGTAATAAGCCTTGACATATTTTTCCGTTTTGAATTTTTTATAATTTTTAAAAACAAAAAATTTAAATTTTTTAGGGAATTTTTTTTTAATTTATTCATATCTGCGAAACTGTTTAAAATATCGAGAAAGAGCATAGGAATAGATTAAAGGAATTATAATTCTTAATTTTTCAACATTTATTTCACCTAAATCGGGACAGCCATTCTCGAGTTATGACAAACAAAAGACCATAAGATAACTAAAGTGGGTGGGGGGGGGTTGCGCGCCAGGGCGTCCCGCGAAAACGGGTACCTCAGGAAAAAAATCCTTTAGCCAATCGTCATCATTTTGGATACACTAACGAACCGTCATAGTGGTGCTTGAATTGCAGAACCACTGTTGCACTGTGTATTCGGTAAAAAAGTGAAATCGAATAAGAATGTATTGTGCCAAGTTTGAAGAAAATCCGGTGCAATATGTTGTTTCTATAGCTGAAAAATTCAAATCGGGAGCGACATTTGCATGGGCATTATATCCAAATCTGAACAGATCTGACTCACTTTCAACATAGGTGTTTCTAATCGGATTTTCCGAATCGGAAAATCTGGTACAATATGTGGTTTATAGAGCGGAAAAAGTCAAATCGGGAGCGACGATTGTGTGGGAACTATATCTATATTTGTATCAACAAAGCCGTTTCTATTTTGAATATGCCAAGGTTGTTGTGCCAATGTTGAAGAAAATCTGGTAAAATATGTGGATTCTAGACCGGAAAAAGTGAAATTGGGAGCGACATTTGTATGAGTGCTATATCTAAATCTAAGCCGATTTGCTATATATATGGACAGATGGACAGACATGCAGGCGGACATTGCTAAATCGACTCAGAAAGTGATTCTAAGCCGATATGTATAATGAACGATGGGTCTTACTCGTTTCCTTTCGGGTATTATAAACAAACGCACAAAGACATAATACCCTAGTGGAGAGTAAACATATTTTTCAACCGAAGAAAAAATTTTGGTTGGTACTTCTAAGGGAACCACTACTTTCAGAGGATGCACTGTCTTAGACCACTTTTATTCTTCTCAAAATTAAAAACAATTAAAGAAAAAATACTATATTTTCATTCACAAAAGTCATATTTCCTTACCAAAAATGAAAGAAAGCACAAAATATTTAATTAGAAAATATATATAAATATTTAGAGGTTGTTCGTCTAGAAACTTTATATCGAAATTATTATTTATCTTTAAAATAATTTAATTTTATATGTTATTCAAATCATCACTGAATCACTTAAAGTGAACATTATAAATAAAAAATTTTTGTTTACATCACCACACATCAATATCAGTAGATATAGTGTGACTTAGACCACTTTTAAACTAACACTAAAGACAATTTTGGTGTGAATGAGAAATGCCATTGTACATTTTGCATAAATGTCAAAAAGAAAAGTTACTTAATTAGAGATCAAAGTAAAGAGCGAAATTGGCATATCTCAATTTTGAGATTTTTGACTTCGACCTCCATTATACTAACCGGCACAGTTTATTTTTCTTCAGATAAAGTCCGCCGGAACGTGGTTTGAATTTTTGAAAATTTTCGTGTTTTTAAGGTGTACACAATGCCATTTATCTTGTCGAAATACTGATACTGATTTTGCATTTGGTCCTAAGAATGTTAACATTATATAAAACCCCACCTCCGTGATCAGTAAAATTTTTTTACAAAAATTTTCCTGGCTGACTGAATTGAAATCTGTCCGAATTTATCGACTTTCGTAAAAAATGATGTACAAAATTTCAGATATAGGTGTCTTCTAGTTCAACTAAAATTGTTGTTTCAGATTTTTATTATTTTCGTATTTGTAAAAAGAAAATAGTAAGTGAGCCAAAAACCACAAAAAATTAGTCTTAATGTGTATTTATTTAAATATTTATAATTTCATTATTTTGGTTAAATTTTAGCATTTTCAACCATTCAAATTCAACCAAATAGATTTTAATCCTAAATATGTATATGTGTATATTAAAGTAAATCAAATTTACTAAAATGTGATTTGTAAAATGCGAAATTTTAAAATATAAGTTTTTGAATAATTTTTTGCCGATCATAAAGTTTATGCCGAGCAAAGGAATTTGTGTTCTGCTACGTCGTTTACGTGGGGGAATTTGTGGTGATAAACAAAAGCTACTGTTTTCTAAATTCCATAACGTCTCACACACTTAAGATAGTTTGACGCGCGCAGATGCGTTTGAAAGTTATTTTCTTATGGATGTAAGAAGTATGCTAATTGAACATACATCGAATTTTATATTCTAGCTGTTGCCTTTTTATTGTTACTATTTTTCCCCTTTTCGTCCCATTTCTAATATGATTTGGCAAAATAATTTGTTGGTTGAACAAAAAAATCAAAAAAGGGATTTTTCACAAAACAAACAAATTATCGGAGTATATTTGAAGCACTAAGAGACAGCATAAATGTTTTTCTCACAAATGTTTAAATTTAAAATTATAGTAAATTTCATTGTTTTTATTCCAAAGTCCCTCTGTTGCCAGCCATCATTGGAGTTGTTCTGGTCGTTTCTGCTGAACTGTCGAGTTGTATATACGGCTGTTATGGGAATTGTAGTACATAACGTCGCTTCCATTCCAAAGTACTGAATTGCCTTTGTCCACCCATCACTGGCTCTGTTCTGCTCCATTCCCCTGAATTGTTCACTTTCCAACGAAATATAACAAAGCTCTGGTATTTCCACGAAATGATGCAGTTGCTGTTTCTGATGTGCTGGAATGAAAATTGCAGTTTCATTTAAAATGATATTTATTCATAAGCATTGAATACTCATTTGTTGTTATTTTTTGTCTGGCTCTTCGTTATGATATTCTTTTGTTCCTTCGAATGGAGAGAATTCAAGTGAGCTGTGTAGACAAACAACTATGAGCCATTAGCTTCTCCTCTTGTTTTTTCGACACGTTACCAGATATGGGAATGAAAGACTGACAAGCAGAGAACCTCAATAGCCCACACAATGGTAATTTTTAATACAGTGGATTCTCGATTTAATGCACAGTTGATTGTCTGGTATCTATCTATATATATAAAAATGAATATGTGTTTGTATGTTTGTTTGTTTGTTCTTTATAGCAGCCAAAACTACTGAACCAATCTTCAGTATGTTCATGCTGAACCGGTGGTGAAAATAGGCTATATACATTTTTGATATTTTCAGTGGGCGTGGCACCTCCCACACAATTTGGGGATGTATTCTTTTTTTATAAATTAGCATATTCGGAATACTGTTGCAGCTAGAGTCTTGAATTTTTGTGAAGGTTCACTAATTGTTAGTCTGCACAGTTGCCTCAAAAAGGGGCGGTATTGGAAAAGTGGCGTGGCACCTCCAATACGAAGTTAAACCTTATTATTGAATATTGTCAGTTCTATGGCACCTAGAGTGCTGAAATTTTGTGTAAGTGCATCTAGCATCAATGTGCATAGTTGTGCCAAAAATGGGCGGTATTGGAAAAGTGGGCGTGGCACCTCCCATACGAAGTTAAAACCTATTATTGAATATTAACAGTTCTATGACACCTAGAGTGATTTAATTTTGTGTAAGTGAATCTAGCATAAACATGCGTAGTTGTGCCAAAAATGGGCGGTAATGGAAAAGTGGGCGTGGCACCTCCCATATGAAGTTAAAACCTATTATTGAATGACACCTATTGTGCTGTAATTTTGTGTAAGTGCCTAGCATCAATGTGCGTAGTTGTGACAAAAATGGGCCGTAATGGAAATGTGGGCGTGGCACCTCCCATACGAAGTTAAAACCCATTTTGGATATAAGCCGTTCTATGGTAGATAAAAAACTGAAATTTTGTGTAAGTGCATCTAAGATCAATGTGCGTAACTGTGCCCAAAAAATGGGCGATATTGGAAAAAGTGTGTGGTATCTTCCATGCGAAGTTAAAACCTATTATCGAATATATTCAGTTCAATGACAGCTACAATACTTATCTTTTGTGTGAGTGCTTCTAGCATAAACCTCCGTAGTTGTGCCATCTGAAATTAAAACCGGTTTTAGAGTATTTCGACACCGAGATGGGCGGAAAGTGACCGTGACCCTTCCCATACGAAATTAAAACCAGTTTTTTGTGTATATTCTACAACGATATTCCTATATTGTTGTGTGAGTTAATTTAGTTGTAACCTGCTTAGACAATATAAAAATGGGCGGGATTTGAAAGATTGGGAATTTTTGATTTGCATTTTATAAAATTACACGTTTTCTTTGGAGTTTCTTAGCACAATAGTAAAGAAAGGTTATAAAAAGAGAAATATTCATTCGCCAACAGCCGACTTAAGTCAAGAAAAAGGAAATTATATTAATTTTTGAGTTTTTGTGTTGTTTGTTTGATGTGAACAATTTGATTGAAATTATCTGTACTTTTTATGCTAGTATTAAAACAAATTTGCAAAAAATGATTGATGATGTAAATATTAACAAATTAGGAAAAGAAGATTCCTTAATCTAAAAGATGTGCCTAAAAATCTTTACACGCCTACAAAAAAAACTCATCTATATATATAAACAAGTAAGGAAAGGCTAAAGTCGGGCGGGGCCGACTATATAATACCCTACACCATTCCCTGCGTATGTACCTCGCTTTGATTACTAAACCCAGGTATTTCATGGCAGCAATTTTATGTAGTTCATACAAATTATATAAATTATATTCATATAATTTATATGCTATAAATTCATCTTCAGTCAAATTTAACGAGTATGGTAAATAATATGGTAATTGATCTAATTGTCCGACAGACAAATACAAATTATACAGTAGTATACCAAAGTCATTTCAAAGTATGTACATATGGACATCACCCAAACAATTCTCATTACAATTCAATTCGGTAAAAAAGTGAAATCGGGAAGGATTTTTGCATCCTGTAAATGTATGTGTTTGACAAAAAATGTTAAATCGGAAAGGACATTTCTATGGGGGTATACTGAAACCTGGAACGATGTGACCCGCTTTCACCATGTCTGTTTGTCAGTGAAATATAATATGTAAAATTTGGCCAAAATCGGTTAAACATTCGGGAGCAACATTTGTATGAGGCCTATATCTAAATCTGAACCTATCTTACCCACTTTCACCATAGATGTTTCTAGTTCGATTATAAGATGTTGTGCCAATTTTAAAGAAAAACGGGTACAATGTGTGGATTTTAGAGCGGAAAAAGTGAAATCGGGAGCGACATTTGTATGGGGGCTATATCTAAATCTGAACCGATCTTACCCAATTTTTGCATACGTATTTCTAGTTGGATTATAAGATGTTCTGCAAAATTTAAAGAAAATCGGGTACAATATGTCGTTTCTAGAGCGGAAAATGTCAAATCGGGAGCGACATTTGTATGGGGGCTATATCTAAATCTGAACCGATCTTACCCAATTTTTGCATACGTGTTTCTAGTTGGATTATAAGATGTTCTGCAAAATTTAAAGAAAATCGGGTACAATATGTCCTTTCTAGAGCGGAAAATGTCAAATCGGGAGCGACATTTGTATGGGGGCTATATCTAAATCTGAACCGATCTTACTCAATTTTTGCACAGGTGTTTCTATTTGGATTATAAGATGTTGTGCCAAATTTAAAGAAAATCGGGTACTAAATGTGCTTTATAGGGCGGAAAAAGTCAAATCGGGAGCGACATTTGTATGGGGGCTATATCTAAATCTGAACCGATCTGACCTATATTCACCATGGGTGTTTCTTGTGGAAGTATAAGATATTTTGCCGAATTCAATACCGATGGTCATTGGCCAGAAAAAATAACTTCTGCCAAGTTTCATGACAATCGGACAACACTTGCGACCTGTAGAGTGCGAACAAGCTTAGATGGACAGCAGACGGACAGACAGACATCGTTAAATCGACTCAGCTGGTGATTCTAAGCCGATCGGTATACTTAAAGGTAGGTCTAGCTCGATTATTTCTTGGTGTTAAAAACATTTGGGGCGAAACTAACTTATAGTACCCTAGCCCACGAAGTGGTGGAAAAAGTCAATCCGGGAGCGAAATTTGTATGGGAGCTATATGTAAATCTGAACCGATCTAACACATTTTCACCACAGGTGTTTCCAGTTGAAATATAAGGCGTTTTGCCAATTTTGAAGAAAGTCTGTTCAAATTGGGATCTATATATAAATTTGAACCGATCTGACCCATTTTCGCCATGGGTGTTTCTAAAAATATAAGATATTTTGCCAAATTTGATGAAGATCTGTTAAAATATGTGGATTCTGGAGCGGAAAAATTCAAATCGGGAGCGAAATTTGAATGGGAGCTATATGTATATCTGAACCGATCTGGCCCATTTTCACCATGAGTGTTTCTAGTTGAAATATAAGATATTTTGCAAGATTTGAAGAAGATCTGGTGAAATATGTGGTTTATTGATTCGAAAAAGTGAAATCAGGAGTAAAATTTGTGAGGGAGCTATATATAAAGCCGAACCGATCTGACCTATATTCACCATGGGTGTTTCTTGTGGAAGTATAAGATATTTTGCCGAATTTAAAGAAGATCTGTAAAAAGATGTGGATTCTGGAGCGGAAAAATTCAAATCGGGAGCGCAATTTGTATGGGATCTATATATAAATCTGAACCAATCTGACAAATGTTCAACATAGCTATTCCTAGTTTAAATATAAGACGTTTTGCCAAATCTGAAGACTATCTGATACAATACGTGGTTTATAGAGCGGAAATAGTCAAATCGGGAGCGAAATATGTATGGGAGCTATATATAAATCTGTACCGATCTAACACATTTTCACCACAGGTGTTTCTAGTTGAAATATAAGATGATTTGCCAAATTTGAAGATGACCTGTTAAAATATGTGGTATCTAGAATGAAAAGAGCCAAATCGTGAGTGAAATTCATATGGGGGCTATATCTAAATCTGAACCGATTTTCTTCAAATTAAATAGCGTTCGTCCTTGTCCCAAAAAACTTCGTTGTACAAAGTTTCATTTGGTTCTGGCTACAATTGCGATCTGAATCGTGATTACAAGAATAGATGGACCGACAGACGGGCATTGCTAAATCGATTCAAAAAGTGATTCTAAGAAGATAGGTATAATTAACGATGGGTCTATCTCCAACTAGAAACATCTACGCAGAAATTAAGTAAGATTGGTTCAGATTTAGATATAGCCCCCATACAAATGTCGCTCCCGATTTGACATTTTCCGCGCTAGAAACGACATATTGCACTCGATTTTTTTTTTAATTTGGCTCAACATCTTATAATCCAACTGAAAGAGGGTAAGATCGGTTCAGATTTATGTATAGCCCAAATACAAATGTTGCTCCCAAATGTTGGCCAAACTATACATATTGTATTTCGTTACAGATTTCAATATACCCACATACAAATGTCTTTTCTGATTATACATTTTTTGTCAAACACGTACATTTACAGGATGCAAAAATTCTTCCCGTTTTCACCGATCATAGAGTCGGTCCCGCCCGACTTTAGCCTTTCCTTACTTGTTTTTTATATTTTCAGTGGGCGTGGCACCCCTCACACAAATTGGGGTTTTATTTGTTTTATTTTTATAAATTAGTATATTCTGAGTACCGTTGCAGCTAGAGTCTTGAATTTTGTGAAAGTTCACTAATTGTTAGTCTGCACAGTTGTGTCAAAAATGGACGGTACTGGGAAAGTGGAAACTCACATACGAAGTTAAAACATATTATCGAATATAGTCAGTTCTATGACACATAGAGTGCTGAAATGTTGTGTGAGTTGATCCAAAGTAAATGGTTGTGCAAAGATTGGCGGAAAGTGGGAGTGACCCTTCCCATATGAAATTAAAACCGGTTTTAGAGTATATTCGACACCGAGATGGGCGGAAAGTGTCCGTGACCCTTCCAATACGAAATTCAAATCTGTTTTTGAGTATATTCGACACCGAGATTTCTATATTGTTGTGTGAGGTAATTTAGTTGTAACCTGCTTAGACAATATAAAAACGGGCGGGATTTGAAAGATTGGGAATTTTTGATTTGCATTTTATAAAATTACACGTTATCTTTGGAGTTTCGTAGCACAATAGTAAAGAAAGGTTACAAAAAGAGAAATAGTCATTCGTCAACAGCCGATTTAAGTTAAGAAAGCGGAAATTATAATTATTTTTTAGTTTTTGTGCTGTTTGATTAGTGGACAATTTGATTGATTTTCTATGTGTTTTGAATGTAATGTAGTTTCTTCTTACGAATGAAGTGTTTTGTTTAGGTAATGGAAAGGAGGAGAATCACACTTAATAAAAAATCAATTTGATTTTTGACATTTCATCCATTATTCGCCGTAAACTAACGTTCTCCATGGAACATATCCATTTTTTTAGTATCTCAGTGAAGTACCTCGATTATAATTGGTACATATACTTCCGATCAGGAGAAAAATCAATATGAAAGCTGATTTTAATTTTACCATTTGTTCTTTTTTTGCCTGGCGAAGCTGGCGGGGTTCAGCTAGTTAATTATAAAAATCTGCGCTTAACATTTAAAAAAAATAAAAAAAATAGCATTTTAGATACGACAGCGCTAGTAACATGAAATTTGAAATGTAAATCCAGCTAATTGTGTAGACACGTAAAAAAGAGGGATATATCAAAATTCTTACCCTTAAGGGATACAATTGGGAAAAGTGGGATAAAAATGGTACCACCCAAACCGCTAAAGTTGAAATCATGAAATTCGGTATATACATTCATTTGACTGTCTAGACGAGAAACATAAAGGATTTTTTTCCAAATTTGTAATTTTGGAGGGAAAATAACGCGAAAAGGGGATAAAAATAGTACTAACTAAATGGCTGCAGTTAGAATAGTTAGATTCGGTGTGTATTGCTTTGACTGTGTAGACGCGAAATTCGGGATAAAATTGGTACGAGACAAGACTGTAGCTATATTCGTTTGACTACGTTGATACGCAAAATTAGAGTACTTCTCCAAATTCATACTTTTAAGATCGATATGAAAAAAAGAAGCAAGGAAAGGCTAAACTCGGTCGGAGCCGACTATATAATACCCAACACTTTCTACTCCACTACAATTCAATTCGGTGAAAATTGTGAACGCCATTTGTATGAGAGCTATATATAAATCTGAACCGATCTCATCCTTTTTTACCAAAGTATAAATATAAGTTCTAGTATAAATATAAGTTGTCTCGCCGAATTTGAAAAAATTTGTTAAGGTATATGGTTTCTACAGCGGTTAACCTCAAATCGGGAGCGAAATTTGAATGGGAGCTATATATAAATCTGAACCGATTTAAAACATTTTTACTACATATGTTCTAGTTGAAATAAGGGGCGTTTTGCCAAATTTGATCAAAAGTGCTTAATTATTTGGTTTCTAAGGCAAATAGGGAGCGAAATTCTTATGGTGGCTATTTCTAATCTGAACAGATTTGACCCATTTTTACCACATATGTTTCTAACATAGACATAAGGTGTTGTGCAAAATTTGATCAAAATTCTTAAATTATGTGGCTTCTAGAGCAGAAAAACTCAAATCGGGAGCAACTATCTATGGAGGCTATATCGAAATCTGGACCGATTTGCTTCAAAATAAATAGTGTCCGTCTTGAACGTGCAAAAGTCGTTCGTGTAAAGTTTGTTTAGAATCGGACAATAATTGCGACCTGTATCGTGATTACAAGAATAGATGGACGGACGGACGGACAGACAGAAAGACGGACATGGCTAAATCGATTCAAAAAGTGATTCTATGTCGATCGGTATAATAAACGATGGGTCTATCTCGCTTGCTTTTGGGTGTTACAAACAAATGTACAAAGACATTATACCCTGTGTGTATTACACTTTGGATTCGAAACATAATGGATCTGCAATAATAGTACTTTTCCTACTAAAATGGTACAGACATTTGTTCTGAAAATGGAATCATTTTTTTTGATCAATTTTGAAGATTACTGCCTCATATTCACTTTTTGATTACACTTGAAGTATTATATTTACATATGGTAGAGGGCTATAAACAAATATCTTAAAATGCAAGCAAAATATAACAATGTTTCTAATTGGTACTGCACTTCTATGTTAATTCGACATTCTCTAATTTGTATTACTGTGGAATGCGTTTCGGATCAATGCCCTGATAAAATTTGAATCTATCCTGAACACCTAGTTATTCCGCGCTTGACTTCAAATTGGCTCTTGATCTTTATTTAGAATTCCATCAAGAAATACCAATATTCCAACTACATTTGACTCAAAATTGTAAACTAAAGATTTATGTTTAAATAAAGTACACGGTTTAATGGATGTTTGATCTTTCACCAATGGGAATGTCGAATATTAATGATACTTACTGTATATCACAACAATTATCAAAGAAATATACATAAATGCCGTATATATTAGATATTATTTTATTCGACGTTAGGGAAGAACATTTTCCCTGCCAATCTTCCACAGAGTCAGGGGACCATACATATTGAATATAGTTCCATTTTTATTCTAAAAGTACGAATTTCGAAAATGCATTGTCACAATGACATGGATGCACTTAATTTTACGATTCTAGCAACAGTTGTGTCTCTTTTGCCACATTTTGTCTCTGAAAGTACGAATTTAGAGATGCGTCTAAATTCGCGTCCACGAAGTCAGAGAAATGTATAAATAGAATTTCATTATTCTTGCTGCTACCGTTCGATTGGTACCATTTTTCTCCCCTTTCGCTCAGGTTTCCCTAAAAGTATAAATTTCCAAAAGTCCTTTCTGTTCCGCAACAGAAGTGTTATGACTACAGCTGTAGCAATTTGCAACATAAAACCAGTAAGGGAAGGCTAAAGTCGGGCGGGGCCGACTCTATGATACACTCCACTTTCAATCCGAACACAATTCGGTGAAAAAGTGAAAAACGTGAAAGGTTTTTTGTATCCTGTAAATGTATGTGTTTGACAAAAAAATTTATATCGGAAAGGACATTTGTATGAGGATATATTGAAATATAAAATGTATAGTTTGGCCAAAATCGGTTAAACATATGGGAGCAACATTTGAATTTGGGCTATATTTAAATCTGAACCGATCTTACCCACTTTCACCATAGTTTTGTTTAGTTAGATTATAAGATGTTGTGCGAAATTTAAAGAAACTCGAGCACAATATGTGGCTTTTAAAGCGGCAAAAGTCAAATCGGGAGCGACATTTGTATGGGGCCTATATCTAAATCTGAACCGATCTAGCCCGATTTAGCCACAGGTGTTTCTAGTTAGATTATAAGATGTTGTGCCCGCTTTAGTCACAGATGTTTCAAGTTAGATTATAAGATGTTGTGCCAAATTTAAAAAAAATCGATTAGAATATGTGGCATTTAAAGCGGAAAAAGTCAAATCGGGAGCGATATTTATATGGGGCTATATATAAATCTGAACCGATCTTACCCAATTTCTGCATAGGTATTTCTAGTAAGATTATAAGATGTTGTGCCAAATTAAAAGAAAATCGAGTACAATATGTGGTTTCTACAAAGGAAAATGTCAAATCGGAACGACATTTGTATGGGGGCTATATCTAAATCTGAACCGATTTGTCCTATTTTCACCATAGATGTTCTTAGTTTAAATATAAGATGTTTTGCCAAATCTGAAGACAATCTGATACAATATGTGGTTTCTAGAGCGGAAAACAAATGCACAAAGACATAATACTCTCGTGGAGTGTATAAATATCGAAAGATCGCAATATATTTCAAGTCTACGTAACCAGAGTACATAGATTTTCATTATTCTAGCTACAGCGGTTCGATTTGTACCAATTTTATCCCTTTCCTGCGCGATTTCAGTTCAGCTGCAGCCATTTGCTCAAATTTTATCCCCCTCCCTTTTAAAGTACGAAATTACTCGATTTTACGTGTTCCTGCGATTAAAGGGTGCTCACCGATTTTCAGTTTACTAGCTATTGTCGTTTCAATGGTATCATTTTAATCTCTTTTTGCCCTAAAGGTACGAATTTGAAAAAAAAAAAATATATTATTGTAAAGGGTGATTTTTTAAGAGCTTGATAACTTTTAAAAAAAAAAAAACGCATAAAATTTGCAAAATCTCATCGGTTCTTTATTTGAAACGTTAGATTGGTCCATGACATTTACTTTTTGAAGATAATTTCATTTAAATGCTTAGTCCAATTTTGGCATTTCCACGTTTTTGAGTAACAGAGACCCAATTGGTGCGAACGGCGACGAATCGAAAATTGGTGGTCATCATTAACACTGGCCGATACAGCTGCGATATTTTCTTCAGTTCGCACTCTACGTAAGCGTGTTGGTGGTTTAATGTCCAACAATGTAAATTTGGTGCGAAATTTAGTCACAATAGCCCGAATAGCCGCTTCAGTGGGTCGATTAAACTGACCATAAAATGGAAGCGCGCAATGAACTTTCTTAACAGAGCACGCATTTTGATAATAAAATTCAATAATTTGCAAGCGTTGTTCGTTTGTAAGACGATTCATGATGAAATGTCAAAGCATACTGAGCATCTTTCTCTTTGACACCATGTCTGAAATCCCACGTGATCTGTCAAATACTAATGCATGAAAATCCTAACCTCAAAAAAATCACTCTTTATATGTATATATAAATTCTCCTTACCACATGAGTAAGACGGTTTATCTCGAAACTCAATTGCTTAGATAGTGAAATGATCATTTGTTTGATACTTTGCACATACATATTTAATTCAAGGACAATAATTAAAATGTAATATCGACTTAAATCACAATTTTTAAAATTCTTATGCATCAAACTGACAAAAATTCTAAAATATTTTAAAACTGTTCCAATTAAATAAATAAATAAACCAACTATAAATTAATTAATTTTTTATTGTGCACAAAAGTGACATCTTACACTCCCCAGTGCATATGAATATTTTTATTAATAAACTATATTTTAATATATCAGTGAACGTTTTGTTTATGTGCTACCATTTAATAAGTGACTCACTTTAGCTTTAAATGCTTTAAATTTCCTTTATTTAGTCTTATTCCAAGCACACACATAAATTGACATGCAAGTCATTAACATCACATGTTTTCAAATGTCCATTTAAAAAATATTGTTATTGTGTCTGATTAATAATATGTATTGTAATCGAGTAATTATTGAAATAACAATATCGAGTTGTAATTGAAATAATTATTATTTAATAATAAATAAATAATAATTATTAGTGATGATTATTTATATTAAAACGTAAATACATATATGTACACACGACTGTGTATATAATAAGCTGGGTCATGAAAAAATTATTGCTTTCACGAGCCAGATATACAATTTGATTTCATGGTTTGCAAAATATTCCGTGCGTCAAGCAATCTGTAAGCCAAACTCTTTTGAAGACACCTCTAAAACTAATGTTTTCCAATATATTTTTTTATGTCAGATTTTTTGACTTTGGTTTTTCAAATCGACAACTCATATGTCTTAGAATATTTTTTAAATATTAAGGAAATTTAATAAACGGCATCAATATTTATCGAATGGTTTTCGAACAATTATTGCAAACATAAGCGCTAAGGCGTGACTTTCTTTCCGATGTTTATCAATAAAGCGTAAATCCAAAGGTATTGATTGCAGCTATTTTTACGAAAATAAAAAAATGTAATCAGTAGTTAGTCACAAGCATTTATTATAAACGTCCAATAGCACTATCCAACAAAAAATTAGCATTTTCTGTTGTATTTTGGACGCTTTCTAAACTCGAAAACAATATTAAAAAGTTATTGATAATATTTAATTTCTACCATATATAGGCCCACTAACACCCATTGCAAATTTCACTTTCAATTAGAAATAGTTTGGGTAGAGTCTTCCAGGAATTGAGAAACAAATGTTTTTTTTTCGAAAAATAGTATTTTTGAAACATGAAAAATAGAAAAAATATTTTGTTTTTATTTTTCAATAGCTAACAAAGAAGAAAACAGTGTTTATATGTAAAAGAATTTTTCTCAAATGTATAAGTGAAGCCAAATGTTAAAAAACCGGTCAAATCAGTTTTTTAATATGGGAAACTATTTTATCTTTTATATATTTTTTAACTTCTTTGAGTTTATTTAATAAAAAATAATATTAAATCATCTACATACTTTTTTATTTTTTTTTGAAATTTTTATTTGAACCTGAATTTCAACTGTTAGGCTCTTACGCCAACATTTCTGGACGAAAAAAATGGGCCGTTCATTTCGAGCGGGAAATAACTGTCACAAGGACATATAATTTAAAACAAGTAAGGAAAGGCTAAAGTCGGGCGGGGCCGACTATATGATACACTCTTTCTATCCGAATACATCGGTAAACAAGTGAAAACGGGATGAATTTTTGTATGTTTCCTAATCATAGGCTAATATTACCTGGTCCAATTCGTCAAATCGGAAATATTTATATCTGTGCTATATGCAAATATAGAATATAGTGACTAACTTTCACAATAAGTTTATCCAGTTCAAATATAACGTGTTAAGCTCATTTTGTGAAAATTCGTGCTTTCTGGAGCGGAAAAAGTCTATCCGAAATTAGTATGGGAAATTTTTGGGGCGAAATTTGTATGGGAGCTATATGTAAATCTGAACCGATAACCCATTTTCACCATGGGTGTTTCCAGTTGAAATATGAGATATTTTGAAAGATTTGAAGAAGATCTGTTAAAATATGTGGTTTATAGAGTGGAAAAAGTGAAATCGGGAGTGAAATTTGTGTGGGAGCTATATATAAATCTGAACCGATATGACCCATTTGCGCCATGGCCGTTTATTGAACAAATATAAGATATTTCGGCTAATTTGATGAGGATATGTTAAAATATGTGGCTTCTAGAGCAGAAAACGTCAAATCGGGAGCGAAATTTTAATGGGAGCTATATATAAATGTGAACCGATCTGACTTATTCTCACCATAGGCGTTCCTAGTTTAAATACAAAATGTTTTGCCAAATCTGAAGACAATCGGGAGCGAAATTTGCATGGGAGCTATATATAAATCTGAACCGATCTAACACATTTTTACCACAAGTATTTCTAGTTGAAATATAAAATGTTTTTTCCAAATCTGAAGACAATCTGATACAATTTGTGGTTTCTAGAGCGGAAAAAGTCAAATTGGGAGCGAAATTCGTATGTGAGCTATATATAAATCTGAACCGATCTAACACATTTTTACCACAGGTGTTTCTAGTTGAAACATAAGATGTTTTGCCAAATCTGAAGACAAGCTGATACAATTTGTGGTTTCTAGAGTGGAAAAAATCAAATCGGGAGCGAAATTTGTATGGGAGCTATATATAAATCTGAACCGATCTAACACATTTTTACCACAGGTGTTTCTAGTTGAAATATAAGATGTTTTGCCAATTTTGAAGAAAATCTGTTGTAATATGTAGTATCTAGAGTGAAGAGAGTCAAATAGGGAGTGAAATTCGTATGGGGCTATATCTAAATCTGAACCGAGTTTCTTCAAATTAAATAGCGTTCGTCCTTATCTCGAAAAACTTACGACCTGTATCGTGATTAGAAGAATAGATGGACGGACAGACAGACAGACAGACGGACATTGATAAATCGATTCAAAAAGTGATTCTAAGTCGATCGGTATAATTAACAATGGGTCTATCTCCCTTCCTTTTCGGTGTTACAAACAAATGCACAAAGACATAATACTCTCGTGGAGTTTATAAATACCTCTGGATTGCCAACCTTGAATGTAAATATAAAACAAATTGATTATAAAAAGGAAAATACCGCGAATATTAACCTGAGCGATTTATTTTCTTATTTTTGATGCAATTAGAAGGGGAAAATACAAGTTCACTATATGGTGGACTCCCAGTTTTCATTTACATGTTTGTTGGTAGCTTTTTAATTTTTTTTGGAATTTTTAAAACGGGAGCTGTCCTTTTGAAGAATAATTTAAAAACACCTCTAGATTACCAACCTTGTATGTAAATATAAAACAAATTGATAATAACTGTAGGCAAATATAGCCTTTGTAAATAAGACAATCTTTAATGTTGTGTTCAACTGGCTAAGATTAGGCGCAAATATAAAAATGCAATTCCAATAACACATGATTACCATAGGTAGTAACTCAGAAAAACTAAACCATTAGCGTTACACTTCAAGCACAGATCGACCATATTTGTCGCCCTACTACATATAATAATGCAGTTTCCGTTAAAATTTTCAATTTTGTAATCAGTTCTAATTGAAAATAAATTCAGTCCTAAGTTCCTGCACATCAAGCGCAGATCGAAGATATTTGTCGTCCTACTTAATATGTGCCAGTTAGAATGATAGTGGTCTAAGTCAAAATTCCAAAAAATTGAGATATGCTAATTTGTCTCTTTAGTTTGATCAGATCTCTAATTTAAGAACTGACATCTTTCATTTTATGCTCCTCGTAAATTGTCTTTAGTGTTAGTTTGAAAGTGGTTTAAGTCACACTATATCCACTAATATTGATGTGCGGCTAACATTTTCTGTTTATTTGAAAAGTAAAAAATAATTTCAGTACAAAGTGTCTACGAACAACCTGTAAATATTTACATATATTTAAAAAATGTTGAATAAAATATTTTTGTATTCTTTCATTTTTGGTAAGGAAATATTACTTTTGCTAAAAAAAATTAAAAATGTTGTCAGTACATCCATTGAAAGTAGTGGTTCCATTAGATGTACCAACACTGTCGATTTTTTTATAAAAGTTCGATACAGTAGTAGGATATTCTAAGAAAAACAAGTAAGGAAAGGCTAAAGTCGGGCGGGGCCGACTATATAATACCCTACACCACTCCCTGCGTATGTACCTCGCTTTGGGGTATATTGAAACCTGGAACGATGTGACCCGCTTTCACCATGTCTGTTTATTGGTGAAATATAATATGTAAAATTTGGCCAAAATCGGTTAAACATTCGGGAGCAACATTTGTATGAGGGCTATATCTAAATCTGAACCTATCTTACCCACTTTCACCATAGATGTTTCTAGTTCGATTATAAGATGTTGTGCCAATTTTAAAGAAAAACAATGTACAATGTGTGGATTTTAGAGCGGAAAAAGTGAAATCGGGAGCGACATTTGTATGGGAGCTATATCTAAATCTGAACCGATCTTACCCAATTTTTGCATACGTGTTTCTAGTTGGATTATAAGACGTTCTGCAATATTTAAAGAAAATCGGTTACAATATGTCTTTTCTAGAGCGGAAAATGTCAAATCGGGAGCGACATTTGTATGGGGGCTATATCTAAATCTGAACCGATCTTACCCAATATTTGCATACGTGTTTCTAGTTGGATTATAAGATGTTCCGCAAAATTTAAAGAAAATCGGTTACAATATGTCGTTTCTAAAGCGGAAAAAGTGAAATCGGGAGCGACATTTGTATGGGGGCTATATCTAAATCTGAACCGATCTTACCCAATTTTTGCATACGTATTTCTAGTTGCAATATGTCGTTTCTAAAGCCGAAAAAGTGAAATCGGGAGCGACATTTGTATGGGGGCTATATCTAAATCTGAACCGATCTTACCCAATTTTTGCATACGTGTTTCTAGTTGGATTATAAGATGTTCTGCAAAATTTAAAGAAAATCGGTTACAATATGTCTTTTCTAGAGCGGAAAATGTCAAATCGGGAGCGACATTTGTATGGGGGCTATATCTAAATCTGAACCGATCTTACCCTATTTTTGCATACGAGTTTCTAGTTGGATTATAAGATGTTGTGCCAAATTTAAAGAAAATCGGGTACTATATGTGCTTTATAGAAAAAAAAAGTCAATTCGGGAGCGACATTTGTATGGGGGCTATATCTAAATCTGAACCGATTTCCTCCAAATTCAATACCGATGGTCATTGGCAAGAAAAAATAACTTCTGCCAAGTTTCATGACAATCGGACAACAATTGCGACCTGTAGAGTGCGAACAAGCTTAGATGGACAGCAGACGGACAGACGGACAGACAGACATCGTTAAATCGACTCAGCTGGTGATTCTAAGCCGATCGGTATACTTAAAAGTGGGTCTAGCTCGATTATTTCTTGGTGTTACAAACATTTGGCGCGAAACTAACTTATAATACCCTATTCCACGAAGTGGTGTAGGGTATAAAAATGTGTGCTTCGGTGGAAAAATATTTTTCAATTGACACAAACATAAACCATTGCATATCTCAGAACAGATAAAGTGTGACGTAACCTAACTGGCGCATATAATAATGCCGTTTCCCTTAAAATTTTTAATTTTGTAATCAGCGCTAATTTTATATCGCAAATAAATTCAGTCCTCAGTTCCTCTAACACCGGCTTTCGGCTTTGTTTTTTGACATCTCTTGTTCTCATTTGTTTGAAATAAATTTGCATATATGTAAATACAAAATGGTTTTGTGTCAGGACAATATCCCAGTTCAAATCAAAAAATCATTAATTTTTAATTTTATTTGCAGGTATCATAATTTGTTTTAATTAAACATATAAACGGCTTTGTTCGGACCTTTTAATTCAAGATATTAAATGTGTCTTCCACGAAAATTATAATTTTTGTAAGAAATTAAAAAAATTGTCTCTGCACACAAAAGTAATTTTTTGTATACGAACAAAAAATGTGTATTTACTTGTTGTAGTTGGATCAATGCTAAAGCAAGAGTAAAAGTTTATATTTGAAATGCTTTAAAGTGGAATATAAACAAGTAAGAAAAAGCTAAAGTCGGGCGGGGCCGACTATATGATACACTCCACTTTATACCCGAATACAATCTACAATCAAATCTTGAAATCCTTGTCAAATCGAGAAGAATACTTGTATCGGGACTATATCCAAATATGGAACGAAGTGACCCACTTTCACCATAGGTGTTTCTAGTTAAAATATAAGATGTTTTGCCCATTTTGAAGAAAATCTTTTAAAATATATGGTATCTAGAGTGAAAAGAGTCAAATCGAGAGTGGAATTCGTATGGGGACTATATCTAAATCAGAGCAGATTTACTGCAAATTAAACAGCGTTCGTCCCTATACCGAAATACTTTGTTATACAAATTACTCAGACCAAATAGAGCTCTCGCTTGTCAAAGTCTAATTCCAGCAAAAAACCATCCGATGTTGATGTAATTTGACACATATTCGACAAATATGACACAATATTCGCATTCGTCTTAGTTAAAAAAAGTTGTTAATGTCCAGTTTTATAGAGGCCCAATGGCTGCGTTCCTTGAAATGATCTTCGTTAAGTTGACAAGTTATTATCACCTCCTTCTTAGTGCTGGAGATAAATGACAGATCCTTTCAGTTCAAGGGCTCAAGAAATTAAAATTAATTTTATCCCTTGAGTATCCCTAAAAAGTTTGCTTCATTTCTTATGTTTTTCAACATTTTAGAGTTGGGTGACGTTTGGTTCAGAACTTATAACTGTTTTGCTGACTTATTATCTATTTCAGCAGGACAAAAACAGTAGTTTTTAAGGTATTCTCACCTGATTTAAAATGCAAATATTGGGCAAAATAAATGTACAGAGGAATGAAATGATGGCGCTTACTATATATATATTAATAATATTCTGTTCATTCCCTCCACCTCTAGGACGGGGGTATACTAACATTGTCATTCAATTTGCAACACCGTGAAATATCGACATGGGATCTAATAAAGTTTATATATAGAGGGATACAAATAGTACCAAGCAAACGCATAGAATAATGAAATTCGGTGTATACATTCCTCTGCCGACATAGATACGCAAAATAAAATTATTTTACTTTCTTAATTTAACTTCATGTATTCTTTTGATATATACATATATAGTCGATAGTCATCGCTTATAAGTTTACATGGTGTGGTTTAAATAATTAAAATTGTATATAATAATATTTTTTAATACTTTTATTTGTTTGGGTTTGGCTATATTAAAAACGTAACATTTTTCTGTAATATTACTGCACTTCTAATTTGAAGATACTGGAGAATGCTTATTACTAGTTAGTATTATAATTAAAATTAAATTATATGTTATTTCAATACTGTTAGCTGTTTCCATAGAGACAAGTTAACAACAACAAGTTAATCTCTGTTATTATATAGCTGGTAAAGCAATCAAATATTTGGCAAGAAACGAACTTATAACATCCTTCTCCACAGTATAGTGTATCTATCTATTGTCCGAATTAAACCATCTATGTCGGATGCCAGACTTTCTCATTTAAGGCAAGGCCAGAAAAACTCCAGCAACACAATACAGAAAACTGAAGCAAAATTAAGAAAAAGTTCAATTTGACCTTGAAAAACTCACGTACGAACGCTAAACCTTGAATTTAATTTTGTCTCTTTGTTTAGTGAAAATTCAATTTTTTGTCTGTATTTTGTCTTCCATTGGATTAGACTTTTTCATTCAGTTCTGCTACTATTGTTTAGTTGTTTGCTTCGCCGTTTGACTTACACTGCCTTTGAAAACTTTTTGTAACGATTTGAACTCGGATGTTCTCTAGACTCTGGCAAACAGAAAAAAGCGAAGGCGTTGCTAATAGGGTTCATTGTATAAAACAAGAAACAGACGTAGCGCGGAGCAGGAAAGTATTGAACTTTTATTTTCAAACTTTGCAAAACATTTAGAAACTGTAAAAAATATTATGTTGAAATATTTGGATTTAAATTTAGTTTATAATTCCACGTGCAACGGAATATAAAATGTCCTTGTGCTATTAGATTTCAATGGAAGTTTTATTTTTTATACCCTACACCACAGGGTATAATGACTAGGTGTAGGATATCATATAGTCGGTCATGCCCGACTTTAACCTTCCCTACTTGTTTACTTTTGTATAAGGCGAATAAACCTGATATGAAAACATATTTTTTTGACAAAACAACTCCTATTGCAGAAAATCTATGCATATACATATGTTATGTTATTTTTTTCGTTAAAATGTAAGCTTAAACATTTTTTTTTCAACTTTTTTTCTATTTTTATGGGCATGTTCGTGGCAGAAAAAAACAACTTTTTCTCAATTTTCAGGAGACTGTTTCTATGTGAGAGTGAAATTCGCAACATTTTTAGCCATTATCTTCCATAAGCTCATCAGCCATAAGCTTCAACTGAACATAGAATCAATGTAATCGGACCTATATTCAACGAAAATGAAATTTTAGTAAAAAAGAAAAAATATCCATAAAACAAGCAAAATAATTGCATTCCACAGTACTACCGGCAGATTCGAGGCTATCGACTTCACGTACATAGAAGTGCAGTAACATTTTAAGAAAATTGGTAAACTTAGTATACCCCATCATATGATGGAGGGTATATAACAATAATAAAGCAGTAAGGAAAGGCTAAAGTCGGGCGGGGCCTATATAATATGACTATATTATACCCTCCACTTTCTATCCGTATAAAATTAAATTCGGGAAAAAAGTGAAATCGGGGAGGATTTTCGTATCATCATAGACCGACGTGACCTGATCCACTTTGTCAAATCGAGACGAATACTTGCACTTTCACCATAGGTGCTTCTAAGCTAAATTACAACAATGGAAGAAAGATGGTTTATATAAATCTGAAGCGATTTCACCCATTATCACCATAGCACTTTCTAGTTGATATATAAAATATTTTGCTAATTTTGAAGAAGATCTGTTAAAATATGTGGTTTCTATGGAGGGAAAAGCCACATTAGGAGCTAAATTTGTGTGGGAGCTATATGTAAATCTGAACCGATCGGCCCCACTGTCTGTCCATCTGTCTGACCATCTTTTCTTGTAATCACGATACAGGTCGCAATTACAGCCATAACCAAATGAAACATTGCACAACGATGTTTTTCGGAACAAGGAAGAATGCTACTTAATTTGAAGAAAATTGGTTCAGATTTAGATATAGGATTTCACTCCCGATTTGACCCTTTTCACTCTAGATACCACATAATTTAACATATTTTCTTCAAAATTGGCAAAACATCTTATATTTCAACTAGAAAAACCTATGGTGAAAATGTATTAGATCGGTTCAGATTTATATATAGCTCCCATACAAATTCCGCTCCCAATTTGAATTTTTCCGCTCTAGAATTCACATATTTCAACAGATTTTCTTCAAAATTGGAAAAAACACCTTATATGTCAACTGGAAACACCTGTTGTAAAAATGTGTTAGATCGGTTCAGATATATATAGCTCCCATACAAATTTTGTTCCCCCAGAAACCGCGTATTTTCAGAGAATTTCTTAAAATTGAGCATAACACGTTATACGTCAACAAGAATAATTTATTGTGAAAGTTAGTCACTTCACTCCATGTTTGGATATAGCCCCGATATTATTCTCGATTTGACAAATTGGACCAGGTCATTTTAGCCTGTGATTAGGAAACATACAAAAAATTTTCCCATTTTCACTTTTTTATTGAATTGAATTGTATTCCGATAGAAAGTGGTGTGTATTATATAGTCGGCCCGCCCGTCTTTAGCCTTTCCTAACTTGTTTAAACCACTTCGTGGATTAGGGTATTATAAGTTAGTTTTCCGCCAAATGTTTGTAACACCAATAAATAATCGAGCTAGACCCACCTTTAAGTATACGTATCAGCTTAGAATCACCAGCTGAATCGATTTACCGATGTCTGTCTGTCCGTCCGTCTGCTGTTCATCTAAGCTTGTTCGCACTCTACAGGTCGCAATTGCAGTCCGATTATCATGAAATTTGACAGAAGTTACTTTTTTTGACGATTGGTGTTGAATTTGGAGGAAATCGGTTCAGATTTAGATATAGTCCCCATACAAATGTCGCTCCCGATTTGATTTTTCCCGCTCTAGAATCCACATATTGTACCCGATTTTCTTTTAAATTGGCACAACATCTTATAATCGAACTAAAAACACATATGGTGAAAGTGGGTAAGATCGGTTTAGATTTAGATATAGCCCCCATACAAATGTCGCTCCCGAATGTTTAACCGATTTTGGCCAAACTTTACATATTATATTTCACCAATAAACATACATGGTGAAAGCGGGTCACATCGTTCCAGGTTTCAATATACCCCCATACAAATGCCCTTTCCAATTTAATATTTTTTGTCAAACACATACAATTACATGATTCAAAAATCCTTCCCGATTTCACTTTTTTTCACCGAATTGAATTGTATTCGGATAGAAAGTGGAGTGTATCATATAGTCGGCTCCCTCCGTCTTAAGCCTTTTCTTACTTGTTTGGGAGATGCCCATATGTTCATACTTAGATATAACCCAAAAGGGCCCCATTCTGCTCTATTACAGCTCTAGAAACTACATCTTACATCGGATCTTCATCAAAATTTTCAGATCATTATATGTTTCATTATATGAATGAGAAATATATAGGCGCGTGTTTTGGCACAGGCCTCAAGTGTTGTTATAGGCCCCCTTCAAATGTCCGTTCAATTCATCCTATTACCGCTGTATAATCTGTATTTGTCATTGAATCTTTATTGATAAATTTTTCCAGATCATGTTATATTTACTTTGCTTGGAATATCTTACTTTATTATTTACCATATTCATTATGTTTGGCTAAAGTTTAATAGATAGTATAATTTATATGAACTAAAATTTCTCCCATGAAATACCTGTGTTTAGTAACACAGTGCAACACGAAAAAAAATAACCATATACGGACACCGCTACATGATAAAAGACCAAAAAAAAAGACCCGTGTTTTTTTCCCCCCAAAGTCATGCACTTTTTTTATGGGCCCCCAGAGATTTGAGGCCTCGGTGTAATTTTTGGAAAAAAGTGATCATATTCTCAGGCTCATATCTTGCAAACCGTTCGGAATTTTGATTTACTCTCTGAGGCAAAGTTCTAGCTCTTGTCATAAAGAACAAAAATTGTATAAAATCAAAAAACTTCATCTTCAAGGTCAAAATCGCAAACCGTTGACAATTCAGGGAAACAATCAACTACAAAAATGTACCTAAAAAATCAAAATTCCGAACGGTTTGCAAGATATGAGCCTGAGAATATGATCACTTTTTTCCAAAAATTACACCGAGGCCTCAAATCTCTGGGGGCCCATAAAAAAAGTGCATGACTTTGGGGGAAAAAAACACGGGTCTTTTTTTTTGGTCTTTTATCATGTAGCGGTGTCCGTATATGGTTATTTTGAAATGACTTCAAAAATGTTGCACAGTGTAATCAAAGCGAGGTACATATATACGCAGGGAGCCCGACTTTAGCCTTTCCTTACTTGTTTTAAGTGAAAATCGAATGTTTGTCAAAAATTGGCTTCTTTTCGATATTGAAACAATGTATGACAGTCTATATTTTTAGTTATTTATTGTATTGACCCACACATTGAAATTGGCTTTAACGACATCTAAATTTCAGCATGTCATTTTCTCTGTCAATATAATCATATAAGTGCTTGCTTTTTTCCTGAATTGGTGTTGAATTTATCTTGCTAATATAAGGCAAAACGATTTGTTACTTTTGTGCTGTATACGACAATAGAAAGCACACTTATTTTATTTATCTTGATTTCCTGCATCACAGCCTAAATAAAGGGCTAAGAAAAACACTACCCCACAGAAGAATTGACTGTGTGGCAACATTGTCAATGAATACAATCGCAAAATTCGTGTAAATGAAAATGTCACGGCAGTGTCACAACCTCAATCAGCCTAAAAGCAACAAAAGCTCCAACTCGTAAAAACAATCAAAATTGTATTGGTTCTGAAGAAGAATATCACAGATTCTCAATAATAATAACACGCATCACTGCAGGGAGTCTACAAATTACGAAACTCTTACTGGAACTTCTTACTCTCACCAAAAACTGGTAGGAATTGGCAACATCAATGTATCATCATTTTACTGGCTTTTATCTGCTCTTTTGGTTCTGCCAAATTTATTGAGTTTGTTAACAATACTTCGTGCCGATTAAATGGCTGCAATAAATTTGATTAATAAAACGGCGACCTTGATTAACTAAAGGCATTCAATATTTTCCTTACAGCAGCGGTAATAAACCACAAATTTATGTTGCTCTACTAAAGTTATTGAATTGCGTATCACGAATTAAGTGAATAAGTTTTACAACTTCAATTGTAAAAAATACAACCCAAAAGAGTCCCATAAAAATTATAGCTAGAGTAGAAAACACTTCAAATACAATGTAATCATGTCAGAATAATTAAAATAAAAATGTGAAAACACTTCAAGTACAAAGTAATCATGTCAGAATAATTAAACGAAAACTGTGAACATTTCATGGGAAATAAGAGAGCAATTCGGCGCCTCAGAACAGTAGTATGTTATGTCTGAAAAGTGCGTTTTGCAGGAGAGGCGTTCAATGTTTATTTTATATAACTAAGGTAGTTAAAAACAAGTAAGGAAAGTCGGGCGGGGCCGACTATATGATACACTCCACTTTCTATCCAAATACAATTCAACTCGGTAAAAATGTGAAAACGGGAAGAATTTTTGTATGTTTCCTAATCATAGTCTAATATGACCTGATGCATTTTTTTAAATCGAGAAGAATATTTGTATCGGGGCTATATCCAATCATGGAATGAAGTGACTAACATTCACAGTAAGTTATTCCAGTTCAGTATAAAGTGTTATACTCGCTTTGAAAAAATTCGATGAAAATACGTGGTTTCTGGGGCGTAAAAAGACAATCAGGAGCGAAATTTGTATAGGAACTATTTGCAAATCTGAACCGATTTGACCCATTTTCACCATGGGTGTTTCTATCGGAAACATAAGATATTTTGCCAAATTTGAGGAAGGTTTGTAAAAATATGTGGTTTCTAGAACAGAAAAAGTGAATTTGGGAGAGAAATTTGAATGGGAGCGAAATTTGTATGAGAGCTATATATAAATCTGAACCGATCTAACACATTTTCATCACATGTATTTCTAGTTAAAATACAAGATGTTTTGCATTTTGAAGAAAATCTGTTGTAATATATGGTATCTAGAGTGAAAAGAGTCAAAAAGGTGATTACATGAATAGATGGACAGACAGACAGACATTGCTAAATCGATTCTAAGTCGATTGGTATGATTAACAATGTGTCTATCTCTCTTCCTTTTGGGACATAATACACTCGTGGAGTGTATAAAAGTTGGAACATTGTTTGAGCATATGTTTTAATTGGATTGATCATTACCAAAATTTTAATTCGAGTTAAAGACCGTAAAATCTAAAAACGTAGAGAACTTGAAAACATGCCAAATAAGGTTAGCGAACACTGTCAGAATGCACTTTTCTGCTATTGCAACAGTTTTTCTGTCATATCAACAGTTTTCCTACAAACTTTCATCAGCATTCACGCTGCTAAAGAGTTTACAGTCTGCTGATAATTAAAATGTAAAAATAAGCATCCATCATTTGACGGTGATATCGAGTTTAGCTCGAATTATTAGCTTTATATTAGCTTGGGACAATATGCGTATTATTAACTAGTAAATCAAAAAAAAAAATTTCAAATCCATGCTTTATGCAAGCAGAATTCTATTGGGCCTAGAAATTCTTTTTTAGTTATCTTTTGTAGAAGGAAAAATTACTGCGTTATCAGGAGCAGAAATAATAGATTTTTAATTTGTGGTTTGTATGGGAGGTACCACGCCCACTTTTGCATTACCGCCCATTTTAGGCGCAACTACGCACATTGATGCTAGATGCACTTACACAAAATTTGAGCACTATACGTGTCATAGAACTGACACTATTCGATAATATGTTTTAACTTCGTATGGGAGGTGGTACGCCCACTATTCCAATACCGCCCATTTTTGGCAGAACTACGCACATTGATGGTAGATGCACTTAAACAAAATTTCAGCACACTAAGTGTCATAGAACTGGCAATAATCAATAATAGGTTTACCTTCGTATGGAATGTGCCACGCCCACTTTGCCAATACCCCCTATTTTTGGCGCAACTACCCCCATTGATTCTAGATGCACTTACACAAAATTTCAGCACTCTAGGTGTCCTAGAACTGACAATATTCAAAATTGGGCTTTAACTTCGTATGGGAGGTGCCACGCCCACTTTTCCAATGACGCCCATTTTTGGCACAACTATGCAGATTAACGATTAGTGAACTTTCAAAAAAATTCAAGGCTCTAGCTGCAACAGTACTCCGAATATGCTAATTTATAAAAAACGAATAAAACCCCAATTTGTGTGGGAGGTGCCACGCTCCCTGAAAATATCAAAAAATTATATAGCCTATTTTCACTACCGGTTCAGCATGAACATAGTGTAAAAATTTCAAGAAGATCGGTCCAGTAGTTTAGGCTGCTATAAAGAACAAACAAACAAACACCTTTATTCTGGGTTATATTGCAAGTTTTTAATATGGTTTGATAAGGCTCCGGTCGGATTTTATTTTCTAGCTGTTTGTTTCTCAATACTATTCTCATCATGAATTTTATTCAAGAAAAACCTGATTTATAGAGGTAATTTTGAACGGTTAAGCTCACGAACGGACAATGATAAAAGCGAAATATTTTGGGTGAACACATAAAACAAACCAATATTTCATTTTAGTCGGGAACATCAACAACATTTTGTCCTTCCTCACAAAAGAAGCCACTCTAATATATATATGTAGGGGAATTGTCTCTCCAGTTTTGGAATAAAAACACAGCACAATTTAAATGTTTAAATTAACAGGGTACATTTATTCAAGTTGTACATACTCATTGTTATTAAAAGAAAAACAAAACACTTAAAATAATTTTAATTAAAGAAAACTTTCTCGTCCGCGTTACGTTCGTTCCATTCTAGCTCTTATTACGACTCTCTCTCTTTTCTGTCTTGTCTGTTCGCTGCAATCCTTATTTCTACACACTGCTCTCTCTGGAGACTTTGACTAGTACCAGAGATGAGCAGTGTGTATACTCTCCGTCCGATCGTCGCCCAACAGGACAAATAAACAGTGGCATGGTCGACCTAACTAATCAGTTCCTACACATATATATATATATATATATATATATATATATATATATATATATATGGCGATAATATTCAACTGGTCATACTGTTCTGTATGTAAGCTAAAACAGCAAACAGCTATTTGCTATTTCAGCAGATATAATCTGCTTTCTCTTTTTCAGCAGATATTCAATGTTTTTTGCAGCAGACTTTCTTCTTTTTTACTGGTAAAGTCCTTTGAGTGTGCTATTGTTTGAAGGTCGACGTCGAATTGAATTTTTCGTTGCAAAATTTTATTTTACATTTCTCAAGGCCACCGAATTCTGATAATTCTGGATTTAAAGTTTTAAGATTATTTTCCACAGAATTTTTAAAACATCCAGGTTAGTTATTCAAGATAGTGCAAGCGGTTAGAAAGTTGTAAATAGTTGTCTCCTTCGAAAATATTTTTGATATTTAGGAGATGACCTCAAATACGCATTTATCCTCTTGTACATTCATCGAATTAATGTCTTTTAAAAGCCACATGAATCTTCTAGGGATTTGAACTTAAGTTTAAGTTTTTTTCTTGATTTTTGCTGTTGCTTCGAATTCGTGAGATTGCTACATTTATTGTTTGGAAGTGATACTTTCCATACCACCGAACCAACAAGAGATTCATACCGTAAATGGTTAAAAATATACGCTAATATGTATTATTCTGATGCTAAGAGGCATCACAGACTCGGAGTGGGAGTAAGTGGTTTGAGGGATAATTCAATGCGACTTATGTATATTTTTAAATTTTTTCTTTGTCTTTGTTTGACTTTCTCTTTAGCTCCTTGCGCTTCATTGTAGACCTTGGGAAAGTTATTACGGCACAAACACACGTATACACGCACATAACGATGTACATTGATATTAGGGTGTCTAACAAAACACTTTCCTATAGAAAATGTTTATTTATGAAATATTAAGCATCGTGAGATAATGATAGTAGAGCATTGTGTTGAAAGGGGTGGCTCCGTTACGCCGCTTCCACGCAATACAGGTTTGTAGTTTGAGTTGCGCGAAAGAGGCTACTGTTGTTTAAATTCCATAACTTATGACATATTTTTTCTTGACAATAAAAAAATTAAAATAAGTAAGAAGGCGTTAAGTTCGGCCGGGCCGAATCTTATATACCCTTCACCACGGAGTGCATTCCACAATATTACCAGCAGATTAAAGAATGTCGACATAGAAGTACAGAACCATATTACGAAAATTATGATATGTTTATGCACATTACTATATTTGATTACTATTTGAAACTATAATGTATACTTATGCGCACTGTCTAAAATCTACTACTATAAATAAATACAATGCTGTAATTGTGAAAGTGAACATGCCGAAAATATTAGGCGATTGTCAGTCGCCATTAGGCATTTTCAGATACGGACAAAGTGACTGCATTATTTTGATAAGAAAAGTAAAAATTTTAAAGATATCCCCATTCGCTCCATTCTCCGCCCAAATGTACAAATTTGAAAAAAAAACCTTTTTGTTTCGAGTCTTCGTGGTCAGACCACCGAATATATACACCGAATTTGAAGATATCAACTTCAGCGGTTTGGAAGGTCCTATTTGTATCCCTCTTTTTAAATTATATCCCTTAAAAGTACGAATTTCGAAAAATCCCTCTATTTTACGTGTTTTTGCAATTAGAGGGATG
>OX377618.1:53410916-53529909 GCA_947397865.1 Polietes domitor
TAATACCCTACACCACTCCCTGCGTATGTACCTCGCTTTGATTACTAAACCCAGGTATTTCGTGGGAGCAATTTTATGTAGTTCATACAAATTATATAAGTTATATTCATATAATTTATATGCTATAAATTCATCTTCAGTCAAATTTAACGAGTATGGTAAATAATATGGTAATTGATCTAATTGTCCGACAGACAAATACAAATTATACAGTAGTATACCAAAGTCATTTCAAAGTATGGACATATGGACATCACCCAAACAATTCTCATTGCAATTCAATTCGGTAAAAAAGTGAAATCGGGAAGGATTTTTGCATCCTGTAAATGTATGTGTTTGACAAAAAATTTTAAATCGGAAAGGACATTTGTATGGGGGTATATTGAAACCTGGAACGATGTGACCCGCTTTCACCATGTCTGTTTATTGGTGAAATATAATATGTAAAATTTGGCCAAAAACGGTTAAACATTCGGGAGCAACATTTGTATGAGGGCTCTATCTAAATCTGAACCTATCTTACCCACTTTCACCATAGATGTTTCTAGTTCGATTATAAGATGTTGTCCAATTGTAAAGAAAAACGGGTACAATGTGTGGATTTTAGAGCGGAAAAAGTGAAATCGGGAGCGACATTTGTATGGGGGCTATATCTACATCTGAACCGATCTTACCCAATTTATGCATACGTATTTCTAGTTGGATTATAAGATGTTCTGCAAAATTTAAAGAAAATCGGGTACAAAATGTCGTTTCTAGAGCGGAAAATGTCAAATCGGGAGCGACATTTGTATGGGGGCTATATCTAAATCTGAACCGATCTTACCCAATTTTTACATACGTGTTTCTAGTTGGATTATAAGATGTTCTGCAAAATTTTAAAGAAAATCGGGTACAATATGTCGTTTCTAGAGCGGAAAATGTCAAATCGGGAGCGACATTTGTATGGGGGCTATATCTAAATCTGAACCGATCTTACCCAATTTTGGCATACGTGTTTCTAGTTGGATTATAAGATGTTCTGCAAAATTTAAAGAAAATCGGATACAATATGTCGTTTCTAGAGCGGAAAAAGTAAAATCGGGAGCGACATTTGTATGGGGGCTATATCTAAATCTGAACCGATCTTACCTAATTTTTGCGTACGTGTTTCTAGTTGGATTATAAGATGTTCTGCAAAATTTAAAGAAAATCGGATACAATATGTCGTTTCTAGAGCGGAAAATGTCAAATCGGGAGCGACATTTGTATGAGGGCTATATCTAAATCTGAACCGATCTTACCCAATTTTTGCACACGTATTTCTAGTTGGATTATAAGATGTTCTGCAAAATTTAAAGAAAATCGGATACAATATGTCATTTCTAGAGCGGAAAATGTCAAATCGGGAGCGACATTTGTATGGGGGCTATATCTAAATCTAAACCGATCTTACCCAATTTTTGCATACGTGTTTCTAGTTGGATTATAAGATGTTCTGCCAAATTAAAGAAAATCGGGTACAATATGTCGTTTCTAGAGCGGAAAATGTCAAATCGGGAGCGACATTTGTATGGGGGCTATATCTAAATCTGAACCGATCTTACCCAATTTGGCATACGTGTTTCTAGTTGGATTATAAGATGTTCTGCCAAATTTAAAGAAAATCGGATACAATATGTCGTTTCTAGGGCGGAAAATGTCAAATCGGAGCGACATTTGTATGGGGGCTATATCTAAATCTGAACCGATCTCACCCAATTTTGCACAGGTGTTTCTTGTTGGATTATAAGATGCTGTGCCAATTTTAAAGAAAATCGGGTACATATGTGGTTTCTAAAGCGGAAAAAGTGAAATAGGGAGCGACATTTGTATGGGGGCTATATCTAAATCTGAACCGATCTTACCCAATTTTTGCATAGGTGTTTCTAGTTGGATTATATGATGTTGTGCCAAATTTAAAGAAAATCGGGGTACTATATGTGCTTTATAGGGCGGAAAAAGTCAAATCGGGAGCGACATTTGTATGGGGGCTATATCTAAATCTGAACCGATTTCCTCCAAATTCAATACCGATGGTCATTGGCCAGAAAAAATAACTTCTGCCAAGTTTCATGACAATCGGACAACAATTGCGACCTGTAGAGTGCGAACAAGCTTAGATGGACAGCAGACGGACAGACGGACAGACGGACAGACGGACAGACGGACAGACGGACAGACGGACGGACAGACAGACATCGTTAAATCGACTCAGCTGGTGATTCTAAGCCGATCCGTATACTTAAAGGTGGGTCTAGCTCGATTATTTCTTGGTGTTACAAACATTTGGCGCGAAACTAACTTATAATACCCTAGTCCACGAAGTGGTGTAGGGTATAACCAGAAAGAAAATAACAAATGTCTGTGTCTCTTCCTGGATACAGATAATAATATAATACAGATAATAAAATGTCGCAGCCATTAAAATACCCATTTACAGGTGTCCTCATCATACACCCAAAGAAATTATTCGTGGTAGCAGGCGAATTTCAGAATGGTTCATTCAGTGACGCTCCCGTGAGAGCAGCCTTGTAAACCAAGGCGAATTATTTAAATTCACTTAGATATATTTTGATAAGTTCAGTGACACAATATCTTTCTTATCTAAGTCAGAAGAAGGAAAATCTATTCATAAATTTCACTCCTGAGTGGTTGGTCTAGAAATCGAAATAGCATTTGTTTTCAGATATTTAACATATTTTTCTTAGTGTACGTTTACAGTGGTACGTGTTTCTCATTGCAGGCATAATACACGGCATAACAAGAAACAACCCCAACATCAACAACCTCCATTAAAAACTGTTGGTAACAGAAGCCGCATCAAACGCAGACCCTTTTCACCACAATATTTTATGATAATTTTTGGTTGCTAAGGTCGATATTTCTCGCGCCGAATCTTCCTGGAGTTTAATTGCTGCAAGAGTACATCCTTCAAATTTACATTGGTGCTGATGTTGGTAGTGTGATGTAATTTTTGATGCTGCTCCTGCTGGTCTTATAGTAATTTCCGCCTATCTAAATGACGGTGTTGTATTAACAACAAAGTTTATGCGACTATGACGAGTTGTTGCGTCTCGAGTTGGCGCAAATATGCTGGCCTTTCTGAGTTTAATGTTGTCGCATTAACTGGATTTTTTGAAAGTTTTAATTTCATTGCCATATAAAGGCACCTTTTTGCCCATTTCTTGCATTTATGTTGTCGTCCGTATTGTTGTTGCTGTTCGTGTTGCTACTATGATGTAGTTAGAGCTGCTACGTATTCGCAATAAATTTTTTGCGCTCCATTGTTGGCGCAAAATGGATTTGAGCAGAGCTACAGTTTATGACTCATAACAAAATTGTTCATAACAATGACAACGGCCGACCGTGCTATTGAAGTTTATGCGAATCTTTGAATATAACGCCGGTTTAGATGTCTTTGTTGTCGATATCCTATTTTGTAAAGACAATGACCCCCGTAAGAAGAGGTTATGTCTGGCAAGACAGACTATATGATTCCCTCCACTTATTACCGCATTATATGTTTCTATTTCCAAATCCAGATGTTTTAAATATAACATTTGAAATAAGTTTGTAATTTCATCAAAAGCTCATTATCTACTTTAAATTCATAATATCGGGATGGACAACATTTTAATAAACTGTATACGGATTTTTCTTGGGATACAAATCGGTTAAAATGGAGGCAACGGGCTTTCTAATGAAAATATGTCGTATGAAAGTGTAAAGTGTAAAGATTACGTTTTTAGAGGGATTAAAGATAATATTCTCTGTCATTTTCAAAATACTTTAGAAATTCATGTCCCGTAATTTAATGTAACATTTTTGTTGAGATAGGGTATCTTAGTCTATAGGGGTATCTTAGTCTATACATTTAGTTCTTAGACGTCAAACATTTCTTAGACGTCAAACATTTATACCAAGTACGAAAAGACAACCTTATACAGAGTGCGGCAAAAGTCGCGAAGGGATTTGAAAAATTAATAACTTTTCTTTTCTTCCCAATTTTTGTACTCTGCGCCACTTCGTGGACTAGGGTATTATAAGTTAGTTTTCCGCCAAATGTTTGTAACACCAATAAATAATCGAGCTAGCCCACCTTTAAGTATACGGATCGGCTTAGAATCACCAGCTGAATCGATTTACCGATGTCTGTCTGTCCGCCCGTCTGTCTGTGCGTCAGTCTGTCATTGCTGTCCGATTATCATGAAATTTGGCAGAAAATGTTTTTTTTGGCCAAGGACGATCGCTATAGAATTTGGAGGAAATCGGTTCAGATTTAGATATAGCCCCCATACAAATGTCGCTCCCGATTTCACGTTTTCCGCTTTAGAAACCGCATATTGTACCCGGATTTCTTTAAAATTGGCACAGCATCTTATAATCCAACTAAAAACACCTATGGTGAAAGTGGGTAAGATCGGTTCAGATTTTGATATAGCCCCAATACAAATGTCGCTCCCGATTTCACTTTTTCCGCTCTAGGAACCACATATTGTACCCGATTTTCTTTAAAATTGGCACAACATCTTATAATCCAACTAAAACCACTTGTGGTGAAAGTGGGTAAGATTGGTTCAGACTTAGATATAGCCCCAAAGTTGCTCCCGAATCTTTAACCGATTTTGGCCAAACTTTACATATTATATTTCGCCAATAAACTTACATGGTGAAAGCGGGTCACATCGTTCCAGGTTTCAACATACCCCCATACAAATGTTATTTCCGATTTAACATTTTGTGTCATACGTATATATTTACAGGATTCAAAAATCCTTCCCGATTTCACATTTTTTACCGAATTGAATTGTAGTGAGATAGCAAGTGGGGTGTGTCATATAGTCGGCTCCGTCCGTCTTTAGCCTTTCCATACTTGGTGGGGAGATGCCCATATATCCATACTTTGGTATAACCCAAATGGAGCCCATTCTGTTCTATTACAGCACTAGAAACTACATCGGATCTTCATCTAATTTTGCAGATCATTATATGTTTCAATTAGGAATACCTACCGTGAATGAGAAATATATAGGCGAATGTTTGGGCACAGGCCTCAAGTGTTGTTATAGGCCCCCTTCAAATGTAAGTCCGATTCATCCTATTACCGCTGTATAATCTGTATTTATCATTGGATCTTGATCAATTTTTTCATATCATGTTATATTTACTTTACTCGGAATATCTGCTGGAAAATTGGATCGATTACTTTATTATTTACCATACTCATTAAATTTGACTAAATATGAATTTATAGTAACTGTATAATTTATATGAACTACATAAAAATGCTCCCATGAAATACCTGGGTTTAGTAATCAAAGCGAGGTATATACGCAGGGAGTGGTGTAGGGTATTATATAGTCGGCCCCGCCCGACTTTAGCTTTTCCTTACTTGTTTCTTTTTAGGTCTTGTAAAATAAATCTGGGAAATTAGTCATGGAAACTTACAACGTTATCCAACGAATCAATATCATAGAATTTTATTTTGAACATCAATTTGAACGTTTAATTTCCAAAAATTCAGCATTCAATTGGCCGGTCGCCGGATTTAAACGCACGTGATTATTTCCTTTGGGTATATTTAAAAGATGAACATAACAGGATGGACAGCTGAAGAAGAATATTCGAGCCGAAATAAGAGCGTTGCAGCCAGATACTCTGATTCGTGTCATGGAAAATGCTCTTGAAAGAGCTCAACTTTGCGCGGCTGAAAATGGTGGTCACTTACGTGACGTAATCTTTCTTTTTCATTTCCGAACCTTTTGATGTATCTTGGATTCATTCGTTATACATTTTTCGCCATACACAGTGTTCTTTGACCACATAAATTCAGTGAAATTTGAATACATATGTCATTTCTTGCCTTTTGATGTACTTATTATAGATTCTGATAATTATATTTTAGAGAAACACTAGCCTTATCTGGAAGGCAGAAAAATGTTCTTTTCTGGAAATTCAACAAAATAAAATATTCTATGTTATAGCATATACAAATTATCGCATATACGGTCCATACAAAGGGAAAAACAAGTTCCAGTCCCCCACGAAAATAAAGTTTGGATTTTTTAATGATGATTTGCAAAATATTTCCTCCCTAGATCAAGCCGTCTGTGAGATAAACGCTCTTAAAATGCATGTTTTTCCCGAGCAATTTTTTGTGCTGCATTTTAGTTAGTTTTCTTCTGAAAGCACTTTAAATATACATTTTGATTCTTGTCTTAGAGTTGCTTATTCGTCGAATTATTGGACCTATGTAGTAATTTTTTGTATTTTTCCATAGTAGCAATTGAAATTTGTTTCATATTTCGTGTTAGTATTTTAAAAACGGAAATAGAGGCAGTTAGTACCTTTCAAATGATGCCTAAATAATGAAAATCAGAAGGAAATTGACGAAGTAGCGTTAATTTTTATAAAAACGGGTTTGAAAATGTTGGCTCTGAAAATCCAATTCCTGTAGTAAATTATTTAACAAACATGGAGTCAGTGACGTCATTTTTGGACCGATATTCATCATTTAGGCATCATTCGAATGGTATTGGTTCCTTGTATTTATTTTCTATAACATCTCTTACAAAGTGATTCCAAGAAATATGAGTTTTTAGTTGTCACCTTGAAAACCCACAAAAAATCAATAAAAAGTACAAAAATATTTAGGTATTTTAAGACAAGTAGTAAAATTGTTATTTAAAGTGCTTCCAAGGGTCTACTAACTCAGAAAAAAAATTTGGACAAAAATCCAACATAAAACAAGTAAGGAAAGGCTAAAGTCGGGCGGGGCCGACTATATGATACACTCCACTTTCTATCCGAATACAATCCAACTCGGTAAAAAAGTGAAAACGGTAAGAATTTTTGTATGTTTCCTAACCATAGGCTAATATGACCCGATTTGTCAAATCGATAATAATATTTGTATCGGGGCTATACACAAACATGGAATAAAGTGACTAACTTTCACAATAAGTTCTCCCAACTCAAATATAGCTTGTTAAGCTTATTTTGAAGAAATTCGGTGAAAAATCGTGGTTTCTTGGGCGGAAAAAGTCTATCCGGGAGCGAAATTTGTATGGGAGCTATATGTAAATCTGAACCGATTTGACCCATTTTCACCATGGTTTCTAGTTGAAATATAAGATATTTTGAAAGATTTGAAGAAGAAATGTTAAAATATGTTGTTTATAGAGTGGACAAATCGGGAGCGAAATCTGAACCGATCAAACACATTTTTACCACAGGTGTTTCTAGTTCAAATATAAGATGTTTTGCCAATTTTGAAGAAAACCTTTTGTTATATGTGGTATCTAGAGTGAAAAGAGTCAAATCGGGGGTGAAATTCGTATGGGGGATATATCTAAATCTGAACCGGTTTCCTTCAAATTAAATAGAGTTCGTCCTTGTACCGAAAAACTTCGTTGTGCAAAGTTTCATTTGGTTCTGTCAACAATTGCGAACTGTATCGTGATTATAGGAATAGATGGACGGACGGACAGACAGACAGACCGACATTGCTAAATTGATTCAAAAAGTGATTCTAAGTCGATCGGTATAATTAACATTGGGTCTATCTCTCTTCCTTTTGGGTGTTACAAACAAATGCACAAAGACATAATACTCTCGTGGAGTATATAAAATTACACGAGGAAAACATAATATTTAGAAATGGTTTCAGAAGCGTTTAGCTCACAGATGACTTGACCCAGTGACGAAATATTTTGCACATCATTATTAAATAATCCAATCTTCATTTCTGGAGGTTGACCGCTGTAATTTATTTTCGGACCCATCCTAATGTACTTTACAGATATCAATAACATTACTGACAGTCGCGAGCATTTGTATTTCGTTCCGACGTTTTGCTTGTCTACACCAAACCTCAATGAATATCCACGCTCACATCCCGTGTGTGTGTTGGTTGCTCCCTTAAAAGTAACAATGAAAAAGGCCCAAATTACATCCGACAAAAGTAGGAAATAATTTTAAATTATTTTCCAGGTATTTGCACAACATTTCTTAATATAAATATTAAAACTACCAAATTCCAGTGGCTGTCATCTCACGCAACTTTCGTGGAATTTTCATCTCCATCACTTATTCCCTAAATTAATTGCTGTCATATGAGAATGCTTACGATTTAAACGGGTTTTATACTCTCAAAATACTAAAATATTTTCTACATTGCTGGCATACATTGCAAAACATATTTGAGGGTTTACGACATGAGTGGGAAATTGTTTTCCAAATAGTTTCTCTGTTTGGCATTTAAAAGGCTTTACCTGGAATAGTTGGCAATTGATGTAACTGTAAGAATATATCGTTTATTAAACTTATACAATAAATTATGTGAGAGAAAACATACCCAAAATAACTTATCACTAGAGAGACAATGTTTTATAAAGACAACACTAATACGTAAACATGTATTAAACTGCGTATGAACCGATAGGTAGTTACTTGGAAATGTATGAATATTTAAAGGATTTTCAATATATAAAAGAGGAAACATTGTATTTTAGTTTACGATATTGTTCCGAGAAAAACAAATAAAAAATAAAAACCGTAAGGAAAGACTAAAGTCGGACAGGGCCGACTGTATGATACTCTCCACTTTCTACTCCATTAAAATTCCAATTCGGGGAAAAAGTGAAATCGGGAATGATTTTTGTATTTGTATTGATGAACCTATGTGACCTACTTTCACAATGCCTGTTTCCAGCCAAATTTGATCAAAATCTGAAAAGGTATGTGTGTGAGAGTTAAATCGAGAAGGATATTTGTATGATGATTATATTAAAACCTGAAACGAAGTGCGCCAATTTTAACAACGATGTTGAGATATCATGTGTTTCGCCATATGTGAAGAACATCGGGCATGTTGCGCAAATCATTTTTGTAGAATAAAATTATAGTCCTGCTAGCATTAGTTTATTCTTACAGAGGGTCAAAAAAGAAAAAACAAGTATTGTAAGTTAATGTCTAAGAGAATTCTTGTTGTCAGAACTGTATTGCGGAATTGTATGAGGATTATTTTTGTGGAAGATCTAGACAGAACAAAAATTGATAATGAGCGATAGCAATATTTTTACGTAAGTAAGTAGGAAATACGTCTAAAGCATATCTGAGGCCTATTGGGTCTACATCAAAACAATGACCCATGGCCACTTCATCAGTAAGTGTTCCTATGTGCAATAATAAATGATCTGGAAAATTTGATCCAAATCGCATGTAATATGAAGAGTTTAAGGGGTTAATAATGAAATTTGTGGGACAGTTGCATTTGAAAACTTTGACCCATATGGTCCAATTGTCCGGTAGGCATTCCTAGAGTAAATATAACATGATCAGTAAATTTTGACCATGATCCGATGACAAATGCAGATGTTACAACGGTAACAAGATAAATCGGACGGACATTTTAGGGGTCCTATAACAAAACTTGTGGTTATACTAGGCATTCCTAGTTGAAATATATCGATCCGATGTAAGATGTACGTTCAACATAGGGTTTGCATCCCGGGATTTCCCGCGGGAAAATTCCCGTGATTTCGCACATTTTTCATTCCAGCGGGAATTCAGTAGAAAATGTTACATATTTCTTCGCATATTTTTCCCATCATTTCCACAATAAAGTAAAAAATGTTGTATAAAAATTTAGATCACATAGCTTTTAATCAGGTATGTCAAAAATTGCAGTTGGATGACAAAATATTATTAAGCTGCGTTAGGATGTGGATTTATACTGTCAAGCTCCATATGAAAAAAATGAAAATCCGGGAAAAATAGATTTTGGACGTGTATCCGAACGCCAAAAATAAAGAATTTAAAGTTTTCGAAGCGACAGGCCAAAGAACAACCATTTCATTTAATGCTTTACTCACTATTAATGTGAACGATCGTTCTCCGTCGCGTCCATATGTTGCGAAAGTTCTGATGAGATGGTGTAGCGCCCATCGAAACTGCGCAGTCAACTTTCAGCTGCAACAATAAAGGTCTCACTTTGCCTTCTTTGCTATTTTTGGGTTCTGCTGAAGACTTCGGCACAACCTATGGTCTTGAACCAAAATAAATGACAAGACATACAACATAACAGACCAACTATACATACAAACAACAACAATACACACGAGGTACAGTGAAGACGGGACATACCGTACAACAACAACCTTTGCATTGTTGCGAGCGATGCGAGCACATGCACAACATTGAATTGGCAAAGTGAGATTTTTAGTGTGTCGACTTAGTTCGGTGGAATATTTTGTTTATCAGCGTTTCTCATTAGAAATATGTGACCGCTGGTACTAATATGAACCCTGATTTAAGTCAAAGACATACATACGTTGCGAAAGTTCTGATGAGATGGTGTAGCGCCCATCGAAACTGCGCAGTCAACTTTCAGCTGCAACAATAAAGGTCTCACTTTGCCTTCTTTGCTATTTTTGGGTTCTGCTGAAGACTTCGGCACAACCTATGGTCTTGAACCAAAATAAATGACAAGACATACAACATAACAGACCAACTATACATACAAACAACAAAATAAGAAATATCTGATTTTTAATTAATTTTGAAACTTTAAAAGATGTTTAAATTGCTCTCATTTTATTATATGAGTTCTGTAACAGGTTCGTTGTGATATATATATATTATTTTTAGTTTAAAAAAGTGTGAATGTTTCATTGGAAAAATAAGCTTAACGATTCCCCGTGCTGTCCCGGGATCCCGGGAAATTGAAAAAATAATTCACGTTTCCCGGGAAATAAAAAGTACGGGAAAATGCAAACCCTAGTTCTACAGCGGCAATAGTTCAAACTGGGGGTCCATTTAAAGGGTTATACCAAAATATGAACCCATGTATTTGACTATCGTGGGTATACTTAGTTGAAATATAACATGATCTGCAACACTTTATAAACTTCCGGTGTAAACTGAGGGTTCTATAAGGGTAATAGTACAACATGAGGGCCCATTTATAAGGGCGCTACATTAAAAAGTGGACCCATATAGATCTTTTTCAAAGTAGGTATTCTTAGTTGTGAATACAACATTATCTGCAAAATGTTATCAAGATCGAATGTAAGGTGTGGGTTCTAGAGCGATAATAGTGTATGTACGCATTACCAAAACATGGACCTATATAGCTTACATTTAAAATAGGCGTTTCTAGTCCAAATGTAACATGGTGTGGGAAAATTGACCGAGATCAGATGTAAAATGTACATTTTACAACTATCCAAATAATATCGAAGCGGCAGAATTCTGGGTGAAGTGATGTTGGTGGGTTTAAATACGGAACGAAATTCCCCAAATATCAGTTCTGTTTTATTCGAATCACTGAAACTCTAAACACAACTCGACACCACTCAACGAATATATTGGCGACGATGCCATTGCCTCAAAAGTCAATGACGATAATGATGGCAACAAGAACAACTAAAACTCAGATTAGCAGCACGGTCATTACGAGCATTTGCTTCATAAAATTTTGTGGGTTATGAAAAATAATAAAGTTAACGTCTCCAGCTGGAAATACAGGCGAACATCATCACATAACGATGGCATAACATTGTTCTTGTTCTATCAGATATTTGGGCTGGAGAAAACCCATAAAAATTTGTAAATTTCTATGGCTTCATTGCGTCTCATATACGGTACGGTTTTATGAGTAAGATGATTATTGATAATAAATTTGAACGATTCGGAGTAAAGAAGACATTCTTGGAAATGAAGTGGTTGTTCTACAAATATTCTTAATAATGGAGGATGCTGATGCAATAAAATATGTCCTCTCAAACATTAGATCAATATCAGTTTTTTTTAGATTTATATGGACAGTTGGAATATACATTCACTAGAAAAAGTCTGTGTATACTAATATGTTTTAGTAAAATTTTTAAGCTTGGAATTACTTTTATATTCACATTTTTTATAATATTTTTAATTGATACCTTTTTGATTTTCCACCATTAAAAATGATACTAGGGAAGTTATATTCGGCTTTTTAATTCAAAAGTTATCGATAACTTTGTGTCATTACCGAAAAATGAGATGCAAGAACAAGTCTGCGTACAAATGCTTTAAAACGGGGAATCACACAATTCTTCTTGGGTTTTTTCACTCCAATCACATGTTTCACTTCAAGTATACTGAGCTTAATCATTTTTGTGTTTTGTTTAACGTTTACAACATGCCTCCTAAAAGAAACGAAATAAATGCAAGTGAAAGGAAAGTTATTGTACACTTATGGAGAACAGGCAAATCCTTGCATGAAATAGGAGTTATGGTGGAGCGAAGCCATTCATATATTCAGCGAGTTATCAACACGGAAAAGCCAAAATTTTGTGGAGAAAAAAGTGTACTGCTATGAATAAAGAGAACTTAGAACCTACTGTAAAAAACGGTGGTGGTGGAGTAAGGGTGTGGGGGTGTATGCCAGCTAGTGGCGTGGGTCAAATGGAATTTGTTGAATCTACAATGAATGCTGTCGATTATTTGAACATTCTCAAAAGCAGTGTGAAACAGAGTGCTGCGAAATTGGGTCTTGGAAGTGGACTTTTATTTCAAGGTGATAATGACCCCAAACACACAGCCTACGTTGTCAAGTCCTGGTACAACGCCAAAAGGCGGAGACGCCAGCATGAAGGCATTACATCAAAAGCAATGCTGAAGGACGTACTAAAGGGAGAATGGGATAATATAACTGCTGAGGAGACCACTAAGTTGGTGGATTCCATGCCCAAAAGGCTACTGGAGGTGCTGAAAAGAAGAGGCTACCCTACAAGTTACTAAAAAGCAAACCACCACATTTTTTATACTATTTATAAGATATTTTTTCTTGTGCCTTATTTTAATGTAATGAGATCAAATTCTTGATAACTTTTCCGAGTATAACTTTCCAAATGCTAGCTGCAGCCATTTGGTCGGTACCAACAATAACAATAAATTCGGTGAGTAAACTCCCCTGACTGTGTAGACGCACAATTTGTGAATTTATTTTAAAATACATGTAGTAAGGAGTAAAACGCCTATTTGTTTGAAAAACTTCGTTAGTAGTTGACTGATGTTTTGATGAATTTTGAAAAAAATTATTGAACCTCAATTCCTAAAATTATCAGAGTCTAGTTATATTATTGAAGATGTTTATTATTTATTCCATTGAATTCATGTTTCATGCCTTAAAAATTATTAGCATAAAATTATTTACATTCATACTAATGTGATATTAAATGTGTTTTGCCGCTTGTCATACTCTAACTCACATGTGGCAGGGAACGAATAATAATTAATGGATAATATTATTATTAATAGCTTTGTTTATCAATTAATTAAAATAGCTATAATTGTTGTTATTAAATTTTAATGAATGTTGAACCAATTCATATTTATATAATGAGGTTGTGACTTCGCAGTAAATCAATGATGTGTTAAATAATTCAGACGAAAAAACAACAACCAATTAAACAAGTAAAAAGTATAGGTCGGCTGCGTTGAACTGACAAGCGACCAACCTTGTGGGCAAAGTAGGACTTTTGTATAAACATTAAAAATGTTTCAAGTCAATGAAAATTTCATAGCAAATCTATTGTATTACACTGCGCGACAGACGGTAGAAATCTTCTGAGAGTAATACTAGTAATACTGAGAGGTGTTGTTAAGTAGAACAAGTATCCCAAAACACCTCCAAAAAGTTGATTACACTATGCAGCAAAATTATTATTATTATTACTATTATGCAAATAGTCGAAATAAATTGCGCTTTGATATTTGAAAATGTCTTTGAAATGGCGTTAAATTCGGCCGGACCGAATATTATACATGGATTGCATTCCTCCGTATTACCGACAGAATAGAGGTTGTCGGCTTCACAGAGAAGAGCAATAAAATATTAGGAATACTATGATTTGTTGATGATACCGATATTTGGTGAATAAATTGCAATGTTTAATTACACTGTCCAACAAATTATAAAACTTATAGTCCACCTGGTCTAAGTTTCTTTTCAAAGTTTTTTTTCTTGTCAAAGTTTTAATTTTTTGGTCGAAGGGAGCATTTTACTAAGCGAAAAAAGTTTTGTAAGCTAATGTCTGAGAGAATTATTATTGTCAGAACTATATTGTGGAATTGTATGAGGATTATTTTCGTGGAAGATCGTAACCTTCTAGAAAATTAAAAACGTCCTTTCAAAAAGGACATTTAAGGATTAAAATGTTACATGAAAACAAGTAAAAACGGCGTTAAGTTCGGCCGGGCCGATCTTTATATACCCTCCACCATGGATTGCATTCCACAGATGTTGTCGGTTTTCGTAGAAGTGCAGTAATATTACAGGAAAATATAAATTTTTTAATATAGCCAAACCAAACACAAATATTGAAAAAATAATTTTATAAATAAATATAATATTTTAATTATTTCAAACCATTATTTATTTCAAATCAAAAAATAAATATTCTTATATTTATATTTTCAAAAAGCTAAAATACCATAAATATTGGTAGATAGTGGGTGCTACAGTTGGTTGTATTTCCATTCTATTTTAATTCCAAAAGTACAAATTTTGAAAATCTAGTATCAGACGTACATGGTGCAAAATAACCTAATTTCATGATTCAACCAATTTTTGCCGTATAAGAAAAAGTACGAATTTGGAAAAAAAAAAATTATTTTGCGTGTCTATGCAGTCAGAGGAATGTATACACCTAATTCCATGATTCCAGCTGAGCCCATTTGGTTGGTACCATTTTTACCACCTTGACGATTCTACGCAATTAGAATTTCATCATTCCAGCTGAAGTCTTTTAGTTGGTACTATTTTTATCCCTCTGTACCATTGTATCCCTTGAAAGTACGAATTTGGAAAAAAACCTTTTATTTTTCATGTCTACGTAGTCAAAGGAATGTATACTCCGAATTTCATGACTCTAGCTGCGGTCATTTGGTTGGTACTATTTTTATCCCCTTTTTCTATTTTGACCCCAAAAAGTACGAATTTCGAAAAATCAGTACATTTTCCGTGTCTACACTGTCAGAGGAATTTATACTCCGAATTTCATGACTCTAGCTGTGGTCATTTGATTGGTACTATTTTCATCCCCTTTTTTTCATTTTAACCCCAAAAAGTACGAATTTTGAAAAATCCGTGTATTCTACTTGTCTATGCAATCAGAGGAATGTATACACCGAATTTCATTATTCTAGGTACAGCCGTTTGGTTGGTACCATTTTTATCCCTCTATTCCCATTTTACCCCTTAAAAGTACGAATTTGGAAAAAATACTTTTATATTATTTAGCTACTCAATTAGAGGAATGTACACACCGAATTTCGTGTTTCTAGCTGTTGTCGTTTAATATGCCCCATTTCACCCCGTACAAATAGGATATGGTGCACGTTTTTGATATAAGGCGAATGCGCATATCAAATATCAAGCAAATATAAACAGACATATTCAAAAAACATGCTTAAATACGCTAAAATATTAGGGATTATTATGGGTATTTTTAGTCCTTGTGAGGGACAAATTTTTCCCTTTGGGCCGATTTCTCCCCGTTTCAATCCCAACCTATCTACGAATATAAGACGCATTTATGGAAAATTTGAACGTTCTAGCTCCTTTCGTTTAGATGCTAGCGTGCTTTCAACAGACGGACGGACGGACATGGCTAGATCATCTTAGAATTTTATGACGATCAAGAATATATATACTTTATAGGGTCTCAGGTCGATATTTCAAGGTGTTACAAACGGAATGACAAAGTTAGTATACCCCCATCCTGGAGCTGGAGGGTATACAAATGTCGAAAAGTTTCAGTGCGGGTCACCGAATACACCAAAGTTGTAATTAAAGGTTATACAACAAAAGTATTAGTTAAAATGGGTCCATATTTTTTGGAAGATCGATCCTTTTCGACAAAGAATGTGGGTATTTCGGTAAATTACGGTAAATTAAAAATACCAATTGGATATTTTTGAAAGATTTTCATTTTCGCGGGAAATATGGGTAAGCTGACGTTAATGGATGAGATTTTTAATTATTAGTTTCCGTGTTGTTGATTAGCGATCGATTGATTGATTTTCTAAGATACATTCGAATTCAGCTAATTCGATCAAGTAATTTCTTCTAAAGAAGGAAATCTTTGTGTTTGGTAATGGAAAGGAGGAGGACCACACTCAACCATATACATATTTCATTGTCCTGTGTAGAAACAACTCATCAGTGATCCTTCTGTATGGAGTGATTGCGTTAACATGAAGTCATAAGTTGTATATATATATCTACGCTATATGAAAATCACACTTGCGTATTATATGTATACACCCGAAAACCTCACCGCAATTTTTGTTTTGTGATTTTCTCGCGATCTATCAATGTCGCTTGTAACATATATCTATATATATATATATCTTATATATATTTCAGAATTATAATTTTATCTCTTTTACCTTATTTTATCCATAAAAGTACGAATTTTGGGAAAGATTTTTGTTTTGGGAGTCATTGAAGAAAGAGAAATTTATAAAGAGAACTTCATGATTCTAGATGCAGGCGTTTGATTGGTATCATTTTTATCCTCTTTTGCTCCGTCTTCCCTAAAAGTACAAAAATCCAAAAAGTCATTTATATTGTGCGTCTATACAATGAGAGATATATCGCTGACGACTTAGTCAATTGCATGAAGTGCCAGAAAATAATTTCCAATTAAATGTGTAATTATAAAATGTTTTGTTTTTGGCTAAAGTTTAAGCCAAATGTTTTGTATGTGTGTTATTTTAGGAGTTTCTAATTTCGAATAAGCTTTTCAACAATTCAAATAAATGTTAGTACGAAAATTTTTGTTTTACTTTAACAACTTTTTCGTTGACATTATTATTCTTTGCAGGTTTCACTAGGTTATGGCTGTTGATTATTTATGGAATTAATTTGCATTCATTCAAGGTGGATTTGCAATTAGGATTTCAAAACATATAATTGAAAAAGTGCATAGGCCACGCACACATGAATTGCTATAATAATTATTAGCTTTAAAGCATTTTAAATTCATATTAATGTGATATTAAATGTGTTGTTGCCTAACTCTAACTCACATGTGACAGGGAACGAATAATAATAATTAATGGATGGCATTATTATTAATAGCTTTTTTGTTTATCAATTAATTAAAAAAATAATAATTGTTGTTATTAAATTTTAATGAATGTTCAATATCATACTTGTTTAATGAGGTTGTGACAAAATCAATGATGTGTTAAATTATTCACACAAAAAAAGAACAATCACTTCAACAAATAAAAGTATCGCGTTGACCTGGCAGGGGCCACCCTCGTGCTTAAAGTAAGACCCTTGCTTAAAATTTATCAAAAATGTTTAAAGTCAATGAAAATCTATTGAATTATACTGTGCGACAGACAGTAAAAATCTTCTGGGAAGTGATAGGTGTTGAAGAGGTGTTGTGAGTGTATCAAAGTTGATTACACTATGCAAAAAATAATAAGTAAGGAAACGCTGAAGTCGAGTGGGCAAACTATATGAAACCCTACACCACTCCCTGCGTATATACCTGATTTTGATTACTAAGCGTTTTAAGTGTTTTATGGGGGCGATTTTAAGTAGTTCATATAAATTATATCGCTGGCTAAACATGTAAAGGCTCTAAGTCCATATTTTACAAATGATCAGGAGAGACAAAAAACAATCAAACTTTTTTTTGAATAAACATTTTTGAAATCTGTAAATGCAATTTGTTTTTGTATTTTTTTTGTTTTTTTATTTGCGTAAAAGCAAAATGAAAAAATATGTGTTTCCCGAGATTAAAGCTTTTTTGGACTTAGAGCTTTTTCTGTTGTTTAGTTTGTATGTTTTCATGGACTTAGAGCTTTTTCTTAAAACTTGTCTCTAATTACATTTCTTTCTTACTGCAATGAATGTGTACTTTTGTTCCTTTTTTATTTTGTGGGTATACATATGATGTAAAAAGTAAAGATTGTTTTGATTATTGTAAATAAAGAAATATATTATATTCAAAAATATGAATAACATTATTATTGTAATTTAAATGATATTAGTATTAAAAATTTCATTTAAATTTCGATATTTGTATACACTTATACATAGTGAAAACAAAAATTATTCAGTCTTATTTCATTGCTGTTATAAAAAATTAATATTAATTAAAATTTTTAATAGACTTAAAAGTAAGATGACTGGCGATGAGTATTTTTATTCGTATGGCAAATCGTCATAAAATTTATGGTGTTTTGTTGGCAAAGTGGATTTAAGATATTGTAAGTCTTCGAACTTTCTAGTCTTTATTTTTATTCTTTCTTGATGAAGTTGGTGTAAATCCGACCACTCCAGTGCGACAACGTTTTTATTTATTTTTTGGGGGAGATTTTTCCATTCATCAGGAAATCTAAGTTTGAAATTAATTTCACCATTTGGTGTGTATTGTATTCCTCGAATGTCCGTCACTTTGGAATCGCCTTTTCCACGGCCAGGGCGAATATTTTTACAAAATTGTACATTGTTAAATTTTTTAAAAAACGAATGATCCAAATAAGTAACATTATAAGGTTCAGGCTTTCTCCTAGCTGCTTTACATATCGCACTGTATTCAGCAGGTACATCGACATTTCTGTTTTTCATGGCTCGTTCTATCGTAGAGTGTACACTATCCGCTTCCATTTGTGTATGACCAATTTCCAATATTTTTTGCTCAATTGTTACTTTATGTTTGACAGTTGTATTAAGCAAGGCATTGCTCATCACACAATTGCGGTTCTGGTATGTGCAACCGTCACTATAAAATATTATTTTCACGGGATTATTATTTTCACTGAGAATTTTTTTTCAACAAAGTAAGCCCATATACTTGCAAATTCTTCAGCATGAAGTCCACCTTCCACTTCATCCCACAAAAAACAATATCCTCTTTGGTTTATAATATTACTAGCTGAACCCCCGCCCGCTTCGCCAGGCAGAAAAACACACGGACATAAAAATCATATTGTTTATTCTTGTGATCGGTATTATATGTACCACTTATAATCAATGTATTTCCCTGAGATATAAGAAAGAAATGGATATGTTCCATGGAAAATATTGAAGTACGGCGAATAAAGGAAGAAATGTCAAAAATCAAATTGATTTTAGGTTGAGTCTGATTCTCCTCCTTTCCATTACCAAAAAAAAACTTCCTACGTAAGAAGAACTTACTTAATCGAATAGCTGGAATTCGAATGTACTACATTCAAAACACATAGAAAGTTAATAAAATTGTTCACTAATCAAACAACACTTTTGTAATCTTTCTTTATAATTATGCCAAGAAAATCCAAAGAAAATGAGTAATTTTACAAAATTCAAATCAAAAATTCCCCATCTTTCAAATCCCGCCCATTTGTATAACAATATAGGAATCTCGGTGTCGAATATACTCTAAAAGAGGTTTTAATTTCGTATGGGAAGGATCACGGATACTTTCCGCCCATCTTGGTGTCGAATATACTCTAAAACCGGGTTTAATTTTATATGGGAAGGGCCACGCCCACTTTCCGCCCATATTCGCACAACTATTGACACTGGATCCATTCAGAAAAATTTTCAGCACTCTAGGTTTTACAGAACAGATAATATTCAATAATAGGTTTTAACTTCGTATGTGAAGTACCACGCCCACTATCCCACTACCGCCCATTTTTGGCACAACTACGAACATTTATGACAGATGCACTTACACAAAATTTCAGCACTATAGGTGACATTGAACTGACAATATTCAATAATAGGTTTTAACTTTGTGTGGGAGGAACCAAGCCCACTTTTCCAATACCGTTAATTTTTGCACAACTACACACATTGATGTTAGATGCACTTACACAAAATTTCAGCACTATACCTGTCATATAACTGACAATATTCAATAATAGGTTTTAACTTCGTATGGGAGGTACCACGCCCACTTTTCAAATACAGCAAATTTTTGACACAACTACCCTTATTGATGCTAGACGCACTCACACAAAATTTCAGTATTGTATCTGTCATATAACTGAATATATTCAATAATAGGTTTTAACTTCGTATGGGAGGTGCCACACCCACTTTTCCAATACCGCCCCTTTTTGGCACAACTACGCACATTGATGATAGATGCACTTACAAAAAATTTCAGTATTGTATCTGTCATAGAATTGAATATATTCGAAAATCGCCCATTTTTGGCACAACTACGCAAATTGATGCTATATGCACTTACACGAAATTTCAGCACTCTAGGTGCCATAGAACTGACAATATTCAATAATAGGTTTTAACTTCGTATGGGAGGTGCCACGCCCATTTGTCCTATCCCGTCCATTTTTGGCACAACTACGCACATTGATGCTATATGCACTTACATAAAATTTCAGCACTCTAGGTGTCATAGAACTGACAATATTCAATAATAGGTTTTAAATTCGTATGGGAGGTGCCACGCCCATTTGTCCTATCCCGTCCATTTTTGGCACAACTACGCTCATTGATGCTATATGCACTTACATAAAATTTCAGCACTCTAGGTGTCATATAACTGACAATATTCAATAATAGGTTTTAACTTTGTGTGGGAGGTGCCACGCCCACTTTTCCAATACCGCCCATTTTTGGCACAACTACGCACATTGATGCTATATGTACTTCCACGAAATTTCAGCAGTCTAGGTGTCATGGAACTGACAATATTAAATAATAGGTTTTAACTTCGTGTGGGAGGTGCCACGCCCATTTGTCCAATCCCGCCCATTTTTGGCACAACTACGCGCATTGATGCTAGATGCACTTACATAAAATTTCAGCACTCTAGGTGTCATAGAACTGACAATATTATAATAGGTTTTAACTTTGTGTGGGAGGTGCCACGCCCACTTTTCCAATACCGCCCATTTTTGGCACAACTACGCATATTGATGCTATATGCACTTACACAAAATTTCAGCACTCTAGGTGTCATAGAACTGACAATATTCAATAATAGGTGTTAGCTTCGTATGGCAGGTGCCACGACCACTTTTCCAATACCGCCCATTTTTGGCGAAACTGTGCAGACTAACAATTAGTGGACTTTCACAAAAATTCAAGACTCTAGCTGCAACATTACTCCGAATATGCTAATTTATAAAAAACGAATAAAATCCACAATTTGTGTGGGAGGTGCCACGCCCACTGAAAATATCAAAAATTTATATAGCCTATTTTCACCACCGGTTCAACATGAACATACTGTGAAAATTTCAAGAAGATCGGTCCAGTAGTTTAGTCTGCTATAAAGAACAAACAAACAAACAAACAAACAAACAAACAAACAAACAAACAAACAAACCCACAAACTTACAAACACAGATTCATTTTTATATATATAGATAAAAAACTAAATTGTGAACCTGTAATTTTGTGCGGTAATATAGGCTGCTAACATGGGATTTTGGAGCCATTAGTACCGCTTGCAGGTCTACTGTAAAAACATATGTTTCCTCGTTTTTGTCTTTTCTCTTTTCATTTCTAGCCTCTGTTTTTTTCTTTTGGTGAAGGGCGTATTCTTCATAGGGGAGATTGTTGACTGAATAGCGCGCACATAATTCACATTGATCTTTTTTAGGTAGAAACAATGCTAAATTTTTAATATCAAATATTTTATTAAATGCGGTAACTGAAAGTGACTGCATGTTCTTCTCTTTGCACCAATCATTGACATAAAAATCGTAGAGCCCCTTTTTTGTGCGCCATTCTGGCAACAGATATTTTTTTGCGTATCAGCACGACAATAATGCGATTCCATTACTGGAAGGGCATCAAAAAATGAATTAAGACATTGTCTTTCATTTGTTAAGTATCCCTTCTTGGGAGTATTTTTCTTTGAACTTGTTTTTGAAATTGAGGGCTTCTTCAACCAATTATGCACAGCCTTCGCACCTACGTCCAACGTGTTCAAGAAATACTTTCTGCACACTCGCATATTTTTGCCTTGTACCTTGAGATGATACTTTAAGGTTAGGCTTCTTTTTGATTCATTTAATATTTTCCTATTTCGCGGTCTATTAATAGGAGCTGATTCAATTAAAGTATTTACATAAACTTTTTTTTCTTTCCAATTCATGTTCCAAAATTCATTAAAAATATTTTTTCTATCATCGTCATTTATCTCCGCACATTTCATGGACCCATCTTTTTTACATCTGCATTTACCCTTCATATTTCTTGATTCTTTCGTCTTTTCATAATTCCAACCATTGTTTTCCTTTACTCTTCCAAAATAACTTTTACCTTTTTCCCTCCGCATTCTATTTTTGGCCGAAAACCAAGCTGCATTTTCAACTTGGACTCTTTTTTGGCGACTTTTAGTTTTAGTTGGTAACTCACACGAATCATCGGAGTCACTATGAAAACCATATGGAACCAGACCTATGACTCCGTCGTCTGACTCAATTCCATAATCGCCACCACTTTCAATGGGTTGAACTCCAAAGTTGTTGCTACCAGTAAATGACATGGCGGCAGGCGTCTAATAAAACAATAATTTAACAATATACTTTAAAAATTTAAAGGTATTGAAATATTGTTACCTTAAGCACATAAATTACACTGACAAGTTGATATTTATTTATTCACTAGAATGATCGATTTCTATACGTGTGGAGTTAAGCTAAGATAAACAATGAGAGATAAGCAGGCGACGATTAATGTCATGAATGTCAACGGTGTTGATACTCAAAACAACGAGAGTGTGGGCAAAGAGAAAAAATATTATGTCAGTTGGTGGGACTCTCAGACTATTCCGCTTGAAACAGTTGATATGACAATATTGGAAGAAGTGAGATATTACACAAAAATGTGATAAATTGGACTTAGCGCCTTTACTCATCACTACAAAACAACAACAACAAATGAGATAACTTTTTTTTTTTTTATCGATGTATTTTCACATATTGAACATAACTGCATCAAAATCTCAATTTCCAAAAAAAGTGGACTTAGAGCCTTTACATGTTTAGCCAGCGATATAGTATACTATAAATGCATCTTAATCAAATTTAAGGAATATAGCAAAATTGATGAATATATCTTGCATTACGTTACTCATACATGTGAGGGGCATATATCCAAACAAAATCGTTGTGATCCTACCTCATCGTAGCTGCGACTAGGGAAAAATATAACGATTATTATCATTAAAATTCGATATAATATGTTGAATATTGTGTGTTATGTAAACAAATCAGATATTAATAATGAGCGGTGGCAATATCTTTGAGTAATGCTCCACTTTTACACTGAAATATAACGTAATGTAGAAAATACATCTAAGCCGTATCTGAGGCCTTTCAAAACAGGGCCCAATGGTCCACTTCATCAGAAAGTGTTCCTATGTGAAACAATCAATGATCTGGAATATTTGAACCAGATCCGAAGGGCTTAAAGCGATAATAATGAAAATTGGTGGGAAAGTTGTATTTGAAAACATTGACCCATATGGTCCAATCTACAAGTAGGTATTCCGAGAGTAAATATAAGATATGAAAAATTTGACCAAGGTAAAAGTAAAAATGGGGGCCATCTGTAAGAGCGCTACATTAAAAAGTGTACTCACAGATATCACGTTCAGAGTAGGTATTCTTAGTTTAAATATAACATGATCTGCAAAGCAGTATCATGATCCAATGTAGGATGTGGGATCTAGAAGCGAAGTGGACCACTAGTTTACACCATAACTAGGGATCCACTTTTATGGGGGCTATACAAAAACATGTACCTATATAATTGTCTTTCAAAGTAGGTGTTTCTCGCTCCCGATGTAAAATGTACATTTTAGAGCAGTAATAGTGTAAATCGGAGGTACATTTGTATAGGGGCTATATCAAAACATGGATCCATATATTCTACTTTTACGCTATCTGTATCCAGTTTAAATATCGAGTTCCGATGTAAAATGTGTATTCTAGAACAGTAATAGGTTAAATTATGAGAATGTTTGTATGGAGACTATATCTAAATCTGAACCGATTTCCTCCAAATTCAATACCGACCGTCTTTGGGCTAAACAAAAATAAATCTTCCAAATGTCATGACAATCGGTCAACAATTGCGACCTGTGGAATGCGATATCGATTCAGCGGGTGATTCTAAGCCGATCGGTACACTTAAATGTGGGTCTAGCTCGATTATTTCTTGGTATTAAAACATTTCTCGCAAAACGTAATTATAATACCCAAGTTCACGAAGTGGTGAAGAGTATAATAAAAATTTTCTGTCCGAGACCTACAAATTTACTATACCCTCCAAAAGGGTATTATATCTTTTGCATTTGTTTGTAACATCTAAAAGAAAACGAGGTAAACCTATCATTTATTATACAGATCAGCTTATAATCATTTTGTATACCTCTACCTCCAGGATGGGGAATACTAAATTTGTCATTCCGTTTGTAACACCTTGAAATATTGACCTGAGACACTATAAAGTATACATTCTTGATTGTCACAAAATTCTAAGACGATTTAGACATGTCCGTCTGTCTGTTGAAAGCACGCTAGCATCTAAACGGAAGGAGCCAAGACGTCCAAATGTTCACAGATTACGTCTAATAGTTGTAGATCGGTTGAGATTGAAAGTGGGCGAAATCGTTCACAGGGAACAGCTACAAAGACGATATTCGGTGTGTGCATTTCTTTATTTGAGTACATACATAATATAAAAATATTTTTTCTAAATTCGTCCTTTTAAGGAGTACATGGTAAGAGGGATAAAAATGGTACCATCCAAACGGCACACGTAGAATAATGAAACTCGGTGTAAACATTCCCCTGATTGCGTAGAAACGTAAAATAAAGAGATTTTTCGAAGTTCGTTCTTTTATGGAAAAAAGGTATACGACCAAATTACCGCATTAAATGTCATGAAATTCGGAGTATACATTCCTCTGACTGAGTAGTCACGAAAAATAAAAAGGTTTTTCCAAATTCGTACTTTCAAGGGATACAATGAGAACAGAGGGATAAAATTGGAACCAACTAAACGGCAAAATAAAAAGATTTTTCTGAATTCGTACTTTTTTTACTTTCAAGACCATTTTGCATTTATGTTTTATAGAATTCAAATGGTATGTATGGTGACATTTATTACTTGACTGCACACTATCACTACCATTATTTCCGACCTGTGATAGTCTCGTCAGGTGACTTCGCAGCGACTTTCCAACAACATCTTTAAGTAGAAATATTTTGGTCTGTAATCAATTGCAAACTGGAGAATATCCTAGTTCAAATCAAATATTGCTACAGACCAAAATAAACAAACAAAAAATTAAAATTTTATATTTATTTATAATATTATTTTTCAATAGATTTATTCTTTTTGGTTTGACTGTATTAAAAAAAAACAAGTAAGAAGGCGTTAAGTTCGGCCGGTCCAAATCTTATATACCCTCCACCATGGAGTGTATTCCATAGTATTACAAGCAGATATATTACGAAAATTGTGATATTTTTATGCACATTACTATATTTGTTTACTATTTGAAACTATAATGTATACTTCTGCGCACTGTTTAAAATCGACTACTATATATAAATAAAATGCTGAAATTGTGAAAGTGAACATGCCTAAATATTAGGCGATTGTCAGTCGCCATTAGAAAGAAGCATTTCCAGATACAGACAAAGTGATAAGAAAAGTATAAATTTTCATTCCATTCGCCCCATTCTCCGCCCAAATGTACAAATTTCGAAAAAAAACACTTTTTCGAGTCTTCATAGTCAGAATGTATACACCGAATTTCATGATTTCAACTTCAGCGGATTGGTAGGTTCCATTTTTATCCCTCTTTTTAATTATATCCCTTAAAAGAACGAATTTCGAAAAATTCCTCTATTTTACGTGTCTATGCAATTAGAGGGATGTACACACCGAATTTCATGATTCTAGCTGTTGTCGTATCATTGGTACCATATTTTATCCCTTTTTTTCTTTGTGGTGCTTCCAAGCTACAAGAGGAATGTCCGCAACAAATTTAACTGTATGAAAATAAGAAATTTAATTAATAAGCCAAGGCTACCAATATTTGTATACTATATATATATATAATGGATATAATACTTCAATTCATAAAGTAAATATAAGGGAGCAATCATAAATACCCTAAATATTGGGGGATAGAGAGTGTATTTTCAGCTACAGTCGTTTGGTTAGTTGTATTTCCATCCTATTTTAATTTCAAAAGTATAAATTTTGAAAATACCTTATCTCTCACGCACGCAGTATAAGACAACTTCATGATTCTACCATTTTTGTCGTAAAAGCAACAAAATAAAGTACGAACTTGGAAAAAAAAAATATTTTACGTGTCTACGCAATCAGAGGAATGTATATATCGAATTTCATTATTCTAGATGCAGCCGTTAGGTTGGTACTATTTTTATCCCTCTATCCCCATTTAACCCCTTAAAAGTACGAATTTAGAAAAAATACTTTTATATTATGTATCTACTATATTAGAGGAATGTATCTACTATATTAGAGGAATGTACACGCCAAATTTCGTGTTTCTATCTGTTGTCGTTTGATAGGTACCATTTTTATCCCTTTTTGTCCCATTTCGCCCCCTACAAATAAAAATCACTCTATGATGCCCTTTTATGTTATAGAGCTAATATGTTTAAAAAACATGCTGAAATACTCTAAATATTAGGGGTATTTTCAGTCCTTGTGAGGGAAAAAATTTTCCCTTGGGCCGATTTCGTCCACTTTCAATCCCAACCGATCTACAACCATAAGACACATTTAGGAAAAATTTGAACCTCCTAGCTCATTTCGTTCGGCCGCTATCGTGCTTTCAACAGACAGAAAGACAGACGGACAGACGGACATGGCTATATCGTCTTAGAATTTTACTACGACCCAGAATATATATACTTTATGGGGTCTCCGATGAATATTTCAAGGTGTTACAAACGGAATGACAAAGTGAATATACCCCCATCCTGGAGGTGGAGGGTATAAAAACAAGTAAGGAAAGGCTAAAGTCGGGCGGGGCCTACTATATAATACCCTACACCACTCCTTGTGTATATACCTCGCTTTGATTACTAAACCCAGGTATTTCATGGGAGCAATTTTATGTAGTTCATATAAATTATACAGCTACTATAAATTCATCTTTAGCCATATTTAACGAATATGGTAATTGATCCAATTATCCGACAGACAAAAACAAATTATACAGTAGTAATAGGACCGACATTTCAAAACGGGGCCAATAACAACATTCTGGGACTTGTCCAAAACATGGGCCTATATATTTCTCATTCACTGTAGGTATTCCTAGTTGAAAAAATATCATGATCTGCAAAATTTGATGAAGATCCGATGTAAGATGTAGTTTCTAGAGCTGTAATAGATCAGAAAGGGCCCCATTTGGGTTATACCAAAGTATGGGCATATGGGCATCACCCAAACAATTCTTATTATAATTCAATTCGGTAAAAAAGTGAAATCGGGAAGGATTTTTGAATCCTGTAAATGTATGTGTTTGACAAAAAATGTTAAATCGGAAGGACATCTGTATGGGGGTATATTGAAACCTGGAACGATGTGACCCGCTTTCACCATGTCTGTTTATTGGTGAAATATAATATGTAAAGCTTGCCCAAAATCGGTTAAACATTCGGGAGCAACATTTGTATGAGGGCTATATCTAAATCTGAACTGATCTTACCCTCCTTCATCATAGTTTTTTTAGTTGGATTATAAGATGTTGTGCCAATTTTAAAGAAAATAACGGGTACAAAATGTGGATTTTAGAGCGGAAAAAGTCAAATCGGGAGCGACATTTGTGTGGGGCTATATCTAAATCTGAACCGATCATAGCCACTTTCAGCATAGGTGTTTCTTGTTCCATTTTAATATGTTGTGGCAATTTTAAAGAAAATCGGGTACAATATGTGGTTTCTAAAGCGGAAAAAGTGAAATAGGGAGCGACATTTGTGTAGGGGCTATATCTAAATCTGGACCGATCTTACCCAATTTCTGCATAGGTGTATCTAGTTGGATTATAAGATTTTGTACCAAATTTAAAGAAAATTGGGTACAATATGTGGTTTCTAGAGCGGAAAATGTCAAATCGGAGCGACATTTGTATTGAGGCTATACCTACATCTGAACCGATCATAGTCACTTTCAGCATAGGTGTTTCTAAAGAGTGATTTTTTTGAGGTTAGGATTTTCATGCATTAGTATTTGACAGATCACGTGGGATTTCAGACATGGTGTCAAAGAGAAAGATGCTCAGTATGCTTTGACATTTCATCATGAATAAACTTACTAACGAGCAACGCTTGCAAATCATTGAATTTTATTATCAAAATGCGTGCTCTGTTAAGAAAGTTCATCGCACGCTTCCATTTTATGGTCAGTTTAATCCACCCACTGAAGCGGCTATTCGGGCTATTGTGACTAAATTTCGCACCAAATTTACATTGTTGGACATTAAACCACCAACACGCTTACGTAGAGTGCGAACTGAAGAAAATATCGCAGCTGTATCGGCCAATGTTAATGATGACCATCAATTATCGATTCGTCGCCGTTCGCAGCAATTGGGCCTCTGTTACTCAAAAACGTGGAAATGCCAAAATTGGACTAAGCGGATGGACCACTTGAGGCGCAGCCGCGGTCAACATTTAAATGAAATTATCTTCAAAAAGTAAATGTCATGGACCAATCTAACGTTTCAAATAAAGAACCGATGAGATTTTGCAAATTTTATGCGTTTTTTTTAAAAAAAAAGTTATCAAGTCTTAAAAAATCACCCTTCAGTTCCATTATAAAATGTTGTGCCAATTTTAAAGAAAATCGGGTACAATATGTGGTTTCTAAAGCGGAAAAAGTGAAATAGGGAGCGACATTTGTATGGGGCCTATATCTAAATCTGAACCCATCTTACCCAATTTCTGCATAGGTGTTTCTAGTTAGATTATAAGATGTTGTGCCAAATTTAAAGAAAATCAAGTACAATATGTGGTTTCTAGAGCGGAAAATGTCAAATCGGGAGCGACATTTGTATGGGGGCTATATCTAAATCTGAACCGATTTTATCCAATTTCTGCATAGGTGGTTCTAGTTAGATTATAAGATGTTGTGCCAAATTTAAAGAAAATCGAGTACAATATGCGGCTTTTAAAGTGGAAAATGTCAAATCGGGAGCGACATTTATATGGGGGCTATATCTAAATCTTAACCGATCTTACTAAATCGACTCAGAAAGTGATTCTAAGCCGATCTGTATAATAAACGATGGGTCTAACTCGTTTCCTTTTGGGTGTTACAAATAAATGCACAAAGACATAATACTCTCGTGGAGTGTATAAAAACCTATGGTGAAAGTGGGTAAGATCGGTTCAGATTTAGATATTGCCCAAATACAAATGTTGCTCCCAAATCTTGAACCGATTTTGGCCAAACTATACATATTATATTTTACCTATTTCGTTCCAGATTTCAATATGCCCCGATACAAATGTCCATACCGATTTAACATTTTTTGTTAAACACATACATTTACAGGATACAAAAATCCTTCCCGTTTTCACTTTTTCCCCGAATTAAATTGTATTCGGATAGAAAGTGGAGTGTATCATAGAGTCGGCCCCGCCCGACTTTAGCCTTTCCTTGCTTGTTTTTCTACTAAAACATTACAAATGTCCTTCCCGATTTAACTTTTACCTCAGCTGATGAAGGGCCGATTTAACTAGGTAGAAAGTGGTGGGTAGCATATCATTCCTTAATTGTTTTTGTGTGCGTTGAGGCCTAATAACTCATAAAATCAACATATCATTTTTTATGGATAAATCTATTTATATTTTTCCGTTGAAAGTATCGTTAATATTTCTACTCTCATTTTGTAAAAATACGTAAATGTTAAACGGCGGATTTTTATGCAAATTCCAGATTTTACTTTCACATAGCAACGGTGGTCATAGAATTCTTTTCGACAACAAATATTTTGGTGGCACGAAAACAAAAACATAAAAATAGAAAAAAGTAATAAAATTATTTTGTTTTATTTGTATATATTATAACGAAAACACAATGTCTACGTCTATTGATAAATGTGCATATTTGTAAACACAAAATACTTTTTTTTTGAAATCATGATTTTCTAAATTTGTGGTTGAATAGCGCAAAACTGCAAATAATCTGCACAAAGTTACGCAAACCCTATTTTTTATCACGTAGATTGTTGTTTTACTCGACAACTCCTACATACCTGAAAATAGTATTACTTTCCAGATCAAATAAAACTAAAATATTTATTTCAAAACTAAAGTCAATACAAAGGTAAAATAACTATTATGCTCAACATATTTTTAAACGCCTATAGAGACTTATGGATTATAAATATTCTGAATCGTGCTATTTAACTATTGTGTCCTAGTTAAAACTGCCCGTTTTTGTACCTAAGCATTTTTTACTTAAGCGAAATGATTTTTTTGAATATTACTAACCCGTTCTATGTCAACGGACCATGTACTTTGACTTACAATTAAGAAAAATATACACATACTCAGTTCAGAGTATGGATATAACTAATAGTAATGCCAATATATTCAGTGAAGTGGTTGTCATCCACAAATCCAGGTACCGAATTTAGCCACCACCGCAAACAGACCAAAAACCAGAAATAAATATTGACGGACAGACATTGCAAGCGTAACAGGCAAATATCAAAGCATACACAACTATACGAACTAATTCATTGATAAGTCAAAACTGTATTGAATATACACAAGGTTGAACTGGTGTAATTGGAATTTACTCATATACGAGCATATGTGGAATCGTATCGTTAGTTGATCAACCATCTGATATAATTGTTATTTTTAATTTTATTGGAGAAGCTGATAACATTATAATCAAATTTGTACTATCATCGGTGAAATCGTATACATTGTTGTGACTATATTTATTTCTATTTACAACTTCAAATATTTATAATATATACTTATATTTGGTTTATTACGATCATTTGCATTTTAACTGATGAATATTACATTTACATTAAACTGGATCGCAGTCGTTGTAATGAATTTCACAAATGTTTGCTTGCTATGATTATAAAATATCGGGATTAATATTTTTTAGGAGTAAAAGGGAAAATGGTGATAAAACTGGTAACACTCAAAAAGCAATCACATTCATTATAACAATAGTTATATCAACTAGATAATAAACAAGTAAGGAAAGGCTAAAGTCGGACGGGGTCGACTATATGATACACTCTACTTTCTGTCGGAATGCAATTCAATTCTGTAAAAAAGGGAAAACGGAAAAAATTTTTTATGTTTCCTAATCACAGGCTAATATAACCTGGCCCAACTTGTCAAATCGAGAATAATATTTGTATCGGGGCTATATCCAAACATGTAATGAAGTGACTAAGTTTCACAATAAGTTCTTCCAGTTGAAGTATAACGTGTTATGCTCAATTTTAAGAAATTCTCTGAAATACGCGGATTCTGGGGTTACGAAATTTGTATGAGAGCTATATGTAAATCTGAACCGATGTGACCCATTTTAACCAAAGGTGTTCCTAGTTTAAATATAAGATTTTTTGTGAATTTTGAAGAAAATCTGTTAAAATATGTGGATTCGAGTGCGGAAAAATTCAAATTGGGAGAAAAATTTGTATGGGAGCTATATATAAATCTGAACCGATCTAACACCTTTTTACAACAGGTGTTTCCAGTTGAAATATGAGGTATTTTGCGAATTTAGAGGGAAGTCTGTTAAAATATGTGGATTCTAAAGCGGAAAAATTCAAATTGGGAACTAAATTTGTATAGGAGCTATATATTAATCTGGACCGATCTAACACATTTTTACCACAGGTGTTTCTAGTTGCACTATAAGATGTTTTGCCAATTTTGAAGAAAATCTGTTGAAATATGTGGTATCTAGAGTGAAAAGGGTCAAATCGGGAGTGAATTTCGTATGGGGGCTATATCTAAATCTGAACCGATTTTCTTCAAATTAAATAGCGTTCGTCCTTGTCCCGAAAAACTTCGTTTGTTTCTGGCTACAATTGCGACCTGTATCCTGATTACAACAATAGATGGACAGACGGACATTGCTAAATCGACTCAGAAAGTGATTCTAAGCCGATCGGTATAATTAACAATGGGTCTATCTCCCTTCCTCTCGTGGAGTGTATAAAAATACCCAGTGTGGATTTCCTTCCAGCAGAGTCCACTTATTTACGCGACCCCCTCTTATGTACTTCTTTGTAGAGATTTTCTAAATGTTTGCTGTCATAAGACCAGCTCTGTCAGCATTTCCACACATCGTTCCAAATTGTCTTATTGGTCTCTCGGTCGACGTGCATCTGCCTACGGTTTTTGGATTTTCTGTGAAATGTCAGTAATTGAAATAAGAGTGAGTGCGAACGAGTCCGATTGGTACAACCGCACTGGAGTTGCAAATGAATATGTGGTGATTCTTCTGGGCAATAAACACTTTACAAGTTTACAAAATGCTTATGAACACAATATATTTACTACACACCAAATACAAAGTACCAGCATTTGCAAATATGGGTGGTCAGCTGTGCATATTGTCGGCTTAGTTACACAAATAGAAAGAACGAGTGGAGGTATCTTTTTGGCAAGTCTTTTGTAGAAATCATGAACGGATATACGGCAAGCAAATTTGTCAATTTATTTGTGCATTGCAGTCAGTTAGTCAGCAACTCAATAACGAAACTGATGCATATCATGTGGTTTTGATTTACTCTCAACATATTGCTGGACTTATTGCATACTTTTTAATATACTTTTGCTGAGAATTTAATTCAAACTCCGTTATTATTTATATGAATATACTGAGTTATATTGAATTAAATTATAAATTTAAATATTTTATTTTTATACACTCCACGAGAGTAGTATGTCATTCCCATTTTCCATTTTTTACCGAATTGAATTATATACGGATATATCAAATAGTCGGCACCGCCCGACTTTAGCCTTTCCTTACTTGTTTTAATAATGGATTATTGAAGTTTTGTTTCCAGTTTCTTGCAAAAAAATCCTGGTATCATTATATGTCTAATTTTAAATTCCTTACTTTCAATTATTTGTTTAATCGAATAATTTAAAATTCTTAATGATTGAATGTCCTATTAAGCGGAATAAATTAAAAACATCTAAGGAAAGTTTAAATTCGGTTGGGGCCGACACAGTTGAATATGGTAAAAAAAGTTAAATCGGGAAGGATTTTTTAATGGTATAGAACCCCACTATATATGTTTACAAGAGAAATATGACGTGTTCTGCAAACATTTAAAATGGGCTATATCAAAAAATGGAGCGATGTGACCCACTTTCACTATTGCTGCTTCTAGTTGAAATTTATCGCGTTTTGCCAAATTTGAAGATCTAACGATTTTCAGAGTAGGCTTAGCAATCTCCGTCTCTCCATTTCTTCTTGAAATAAAAGTACAAGACACAATAATTCAAAGATCTACATGATCATTAGGGATGTTAAAAACCGACCATTTTCAGGTCGAAAAATTCCTATTTCAAAAAACGGGTTTCGTTTTTTTTTATTTTTAAAAAACCGATTTTTTAATGTAGACAAAATTTTAACCTTTTATTTTATTTTAAAATTTTTTATAGCTTATTAAAGCAGTATTAAAATCGTACGCTTTCATTTGTAATTTAATATGGCTGTTTTCTTTAAGACGGGATAACTAAGCTGCGATACAAAAAATCTATATCAAAAATTAAAATTTCACTCAAAATAAAAAATATTTTTTAAAATGGTCGCCAACAGCAACATCAATGTGTGTTTGAAATCAAATTGTGAAAAAATAATTAACCAGTGTAAGTCAAATTTATGGTTATCGAGGCTAAGTCCAAAAAAGTAAATACAAAATATTTTTTTGGAAAATTTGTTTTGATACTAATATTTATAATGTTGACAATGTGAAAAAATATTTTTTCACTTGAGCAAAAAAAAAAAATATTGACATTTTTGTTATCGCAGCTTGTTATCCGAGCTTAAAGAAAAACAGTCCTAATATTTATGGTCAGTTTTTAAATTTTTTCGATATATGTATAAATGGAATGCGAATATTTCCAATGGAAACTGAATTCAACTGCAAAAGAGCAATGGTGATGATAATAAGGGCTACTATCAAGATAGCCTGAATGAAATGTTCTTCCATTAATAATCTCTAATTCAGCTTATAACAATCCTGGATTATCAATAGCCATACTAATATATATTATGTCTGAATCATCTCTGCTGTCAGAATTGAATATGCGACAAAGGCATTTATAAAAGACTATGATTCCGTTTTTGAAGAATATAATTCTGATTCTTTAACATACATTCTGTAAACATAACATATTTTAAAAGCACATATAAGCTAAAAAAATAGGTTTTTAACTTCAAGTGCCGAACGAAGCTGTTTGTCGCCCTACTTCTTCTATTTAGTATTGCACTTTCGGTTGTTTTTTCTGATTCATTAAAAATTTCAAATTTGTGATAAGATCTCTAATTTTATTTCGCAAATAAATTTGTAGTTCCTGCGCACACACAGCAGTAAACTAATCTTCATTATTTTCATACTTTATTAAATTTTATATACAACAAATTCAAATGTTCTTGTATTTAAACAAGTAAGGAAAGGAAAAAGTCGGGCGGGGCCGACTATATGATACACTCCACTTTCCAACCGAATACAATTCAACTCAGTAAAAAAGTGAAAACGGGAAGAATTTTTGTATGTTTCCTAATCATAGGCTAATATAACCTGGTCAAATCGATAAGAATATTTGTATCGGGGGTATATCCAAACATGGAAAAATGTGACAAACTTTCACATTAAGTTCTTCCAGTTCAAATATAACGTGTTATGCTCACTTTGAAGAAATTCGGTGAAAATTCGTGGTTTCTGGGGCGGAAAAAGTTAAATCGGGAGCGAAATTTGTATGGGAGCTATATATAAATCTGAATCGATCTAACACGTTTTTACCGCAGTTGTTTCTAGTTGAAATATAAGATGTTTTGCCAAGTCTGAAGAAAATCTGTTGTAATATGTGGTTTCTAGAGCGGAAAGAGTCAAATTGGGAGTGAAATTTGTATGGGAGCTATATGTAAATCTGAACCGATCTAACACATTTTTAGCGCAGGTGTTTCTAGTTGAAATATAAGATGTTTTGCCAAATCTGAAGAAAATCTGTTGTAATATGTAGTTTCTAGAGCGGAAAAAGTCAAATCGGGAGCGAAATTTGTATGGGAACTATATATAAATCTGAACCGATCTGACCTATTTTCACCATAGGTGTTCCTAGTTTAAATATAAGATGTTTTGCCAAATCTGAAGACAATCTGATACAATATGTGTTTTCTAGAGCGGCAAAAGTCAAATCGGGACCGAAATTTGTATGGGAGCTATATATAAATCTGAACCGATGTGACCCATTTTTACCACAGATGTTTCTAGTTGAAGTATAAGATGTTTTGCCAATTTTGAAGAAAATCTGTTGTTATATGTGGTATCTAGAGTGAAAAGAGTCAAATCGGGAGTGAAATTCGTATGAGGCCTATATCTAAATCTGAACCGATTTTCTTCAAATTAAATAGCGTTCGTTCTCATCCCGAAAAACTTCGTTGTGCAAAGTTTCATTTGGTTCTGTCTACAATTGCGACCTGTATCGTGATTACAAGAATAGATGGACGGACAGACAGACAGACAGACGGACGGACATTGCTAAATCGATTCAAAAAGTGATTCTATGTCGATCGGTATAATTAACAATGGGTCTATCGTTTTTCCTTTTGGGTGTTACAAACATATGCACAAAGACATAATACTCTCGTGGAGTGTATAAAAACCGATCAGCCGACATGAAGACACCGACAAAAACTGGTGTTCGGTGGCTGTGCTTACCACCGGTAAACTGGCTTTCGATTTTGACATTCCTTGTGGTCATCCTACGGCGTAAGGATGAACGCTATGGAATTTAGCGCAAAGCGGTTCAGTTCAAGTACATAAATAAATATCACAAAATCGATCATATAAGCCACCTGACCTGAAGGGGACCATATACATATGAAATGTAGAATGTAGAAAAAATCCTGTAGAAAGGAGAAAAATCAAGGAAGATGGGAAAACTGAGTTTATCTACATACGATCTCTAGCTTCAGATTTTATACAAAAACAAGTAAGGAAAGGCTTAATGATAGCCTCCTTTTCTTCCCATTACAATTGAATTCGTGGAAAAAAAGTGACATCGGGAACGTTTTTTGTATGGGATATGTCGTCTCTGGAGCGGAAAAAGTCAAATCGAGAGCGAAATTTGTATGGGAGCTACTATGTGTAGCTCCCTGAACCTATCTGAGTCAAATTCACCATAGATGTTTCCAGCCAAAATATCGGTTAAAATATGTGGTCCATAAAACTGAATAGATCAAATAGCGAAATTTGTATGGGAGATATATATATATTTGAACCGATATGAGTCACTTTAACCATAGATGTCTCTAGCTGAAAAATAAGGTGCTGTGCTTAATTTGAAGAAAGCGGTTAACATATGTGGTCTCTAGAGCAGAAAAAGTCAAGTCGAGAGCGAATTTTGTATCATCGTTAAAATTTCTAGTTGAAATATAAGGTGATGTGGCAAATTTTAAGAAAATCAATTTAAATATGCGGTCTCTAGAGCAGAGTATTGTAGTATTTAGTCTCGCAATAAATTCTTTTATAATTTCTTGTTCCGAAAATTATTCAATCTAAGAATATCCTTTTTAGTGTAAATCGCTTTAGGATAAATTTGCGAGCGTTTTCACAGTTGGAAAAATAAATAACCCACTTTTGTGATGAATGAATGTACAACATCAATTTCACTTTTCAATATGTAGCCGCCCGTTCTATCATTTTGTGGCGGCTTTCCTCCATAGAAGTACAGATCACTTTGTGTCGACTGTCTACGCAAATAAAGTGACGTACAAAAGGTTCCTTAGGGCACTATTTGAGCGAGAGAGCGACCATGTTAAACAGCACACCGAATTTCACTATTCTAGCCGCAACACTTTGGTTGATACCATTTTGATCCCTTCCCATTTACTGATTTAAAGTACGAATTTCGAAAAATTGGTGGATTTTACATTTCCAAGCATTTTGAGCGATGTACACAAAGAAGTCCTTTTAGTTATTTGATTTATACCATTTTTACCCAATGTCAGCGTTTCTGATATAAAATCCGCACCAAATTTCAAGATTTTAAGCCAAGCCAGCAGATCAGGACAGTGGCACCAGTTTTATCCATTTAACCCAATTTTAAAAGTACGAATTTCAACAAATACCTTATTATTTCACTTCTACATTATAACAGGAATATACCGACCGATTTTTTGTTACCAACTTCATCCGTTTGTTTGGTACAATTTTTCTCTCCTTTTACCTAGTTTAACTCACAAAAAATACAAATTATGCTATTGTTCAGTCAAATCAAAATCACAAATCTTTATGTTATTTAATTTCATCTAAGATATTTTAAGAATTTTTACATTTACATTTTTATAACATGCATATGAATGATCGGAATTTGGACACTGAGAGTATCTTACTTGTTTTCATACATTGTATTGGTATTTCTTAATTAAGGCGACAATTAAATCAACAACAATAAAAGCAATTAATAAAGGCAACCAAAAAGAAACGGAAAATAAGGAAAGAATTTAATTTTTCACTCCCCGGCCTCGATCAGTTTGGGATTGTATTGTGGTATTTTGTTTATAGTACAAAATAAATTCTTATTATATTGAGGTGAATGTATAGGTTGAGCAGACTGTCAGGAATGCTGTTTTGTGTGACAGATGGATGTTCATTTGCAACACGAGCAGACAGTTAATCAACATGTCACAAAACCCATAAATTTTCAAACAATCGTAGATACTACTGCAGCTATTTCAGTTAGAGGCTGGGGCAGGCATAAATATATTTGCCACAAAATTGAAGTGGGCCGGTTTACAAGTTTCCTCAGACAAATGTCAAATAGCTTTTAGAAAATGCATTTACAAGAAGTCGCTATTGTGATGTGAGCAAGGTTTTGTAGGATTAACATCACGTCCGCCGAAACACTTATTAATGTAAAAAAATTATCCAGTATAACTACATATACAATATATATGAGGGGAAATTGATCCAGACTAGCCTTTTCTGATTCATTGGCCATCAACTCCGTTTTATTAAGTGTCCGTGACATCTTGGCGAGACCACGTTCAGGCAATAAATCGACTTTCATTTCATGGCGACAATGGTTATTAATGATAGCGATCCCAGACACATCTTGAAAAGGGCAACAATTGGCAACACAAACTAATGATATGTTCAACATGCAACACAAAACATATGTTTGTACCTACATATGTCCTTACATCCAACACATCATCAGTCATTCACACTAGACATCATTTGTGAACAGAATCCATCACGTACCTTGTTGGTTTTAATTTGTAAATCAAAATGACCCAACTCAAGGACATGTTTTTTGTCATAGAATTTTTAAGGTCATTCAAACATGTGAAGGATACAAATTGTTTGGTTAGTCGAGATTTTAGATGCGTTTCCAGTTAACTGTCAAAAACACAACATCCGATACCCTTGATTTCTCTTTAATAATTGTTTTTGTTTCTTGGGAAAATCTCGCTGAATATACGAAAAACAATGTCAATCCGGAAAAGAATCCAATTAGGCACAGTGGTATAAAATACCAAAAATACTGAAGCGAAATTGTATTTGTTTCATACGTACTTTGAAGTTCGAAATTTGGAAGGAATTTTTATTGTGCGACAATAATAAAACTTAGGAAAAAATTATGTACATCTATAGGACACTTTGGGTAATATTTAAAAATAGAAAATTGGAAAAGTTACAAAACGGGGGAGATTTGATCGAGTGTGAGCATGTTTTGCAAACCCTAGCAGACAATTTTTGTTTCTTATTCAGGAAGAATATGGCTAAAGTACACCGTATCCGTTTTTATACACTCTACGAGAGTATTATTTGTTTGTAACACCCAAAAAAATGAAACGAGTTAGACTCGTCGGTTGTTAAACAGATCGGCTTAGAATCACTTTCTGAGTCGATTTAGCAATGTTGTAATCTATTGTTGTAATCAACGTATACAGGTCGCAATTTTAGTCCGATCTTAACAAAAATTGGCACAAGTAAGTTTTGTGGATCAAGGACAAACGCTATTTAATTTCAGGCAAATCGGTTCAGATTTAGATATAGACCTCATACAAATGTCGCTCCGGATTTGATTTTTCCGCTCTAGAAACCACATATTGTACCTGAATATCTTTAAATTTTGCACAACATCTAACTAGAAACACTTATAATGAAACCGGGTAAGACCAGTTCAGATTTAGATATAGCCCACAAACAAATGTCGCTCCCGATTTGACTTTTTCCGCTCTATAAAGCACACAATATCTTATAATCCAGCTAAAAACACCTATGGTGAAAGTGGGTAAGATCGGCTCAGAATTAGATATAAATTTATTTATATATATACAAATGCTGCTCCCAAATTTTTAACCGATTTTGGCCAAACTTTACATATTATATTTCACCTTTAAACATACATGGTGAATCGGGTCACATCGTTCCACATTTCAATATAACCCCATACAGATGTCCTTTCCGATTTAAAATTGTTTGTCAAACACATATATTTACAGAATACAAAAATCCTCCCCGATTTCAATTTTTTAACGGATAGAATTGTCATAGGATAGAAAGTGGAGTGTAGCATAGTTGGATCCGTCCGACTTTTGCCTTTCCTTACATGTTTTTTAGGGACACAAAGGTTATCATTATCCCAAAGGCAGGTAAACCGGAGGATTTCAGGCCTATCAGTCTAAACTCATTTCTTGTGATCAAGGTCAAGCCGGGAGCGAAATTTCTCTGGGACCAATCTAACGCATTGTCACCATGGCTGTTTCTAGTTGAAATATGCGATATTTTGCGAAATTTTAAGAAGATCTGTTAAAATATGTGGTTTATAGAGCGGAAAAAGTCAAATTGAGAGCAAAATTTGTATGAGAGCTATATATAAATCTGAACCAATCTGAGCTATTTTCATCATAAGTGTTCCTAGTTTTAATATAAGATCGTTTGCCAATTTCGAAGACAATGTGATAAACTATGTGGTTTCTTTTGTGGAAAAAGTCAAATCGGGAGTGTAATTTGTGTGGGGTTATATATAAATCTGAACCGATCTAACCCATTTCCACCAGGGGTGTCTCTAGTGGAAAAATAAGATGTTTAGACAATTTTGAAGAAAATCGGTTAAACCTTTAATTTGGTTGTGGCTACAATTACGACATGTACTTTGACTACAAGAATAGATGGACAGACAGACGGACATTGCTAAATCGATTCAAAAACTGATTCTAAGTCGATCGGTTTAACTATCAATGGGTCTATCTCGCTTCCTTTTGGGTGTTACAAACAAATGCACAAATACACAATACTCTCGTGGAGTGTATAATAATTTTATACATAAATATGAAATTTTAATTATTTTAAACCATGCTTATCAGGCAAGGATGATAATATGTAATAATACTTCAAGTCAATTCAAAAAGTAAATATAAGACAATAATCTTCAAAAATGCGTAAATACACTAAATATTGGGTATCAGCTGAGATGATGAGAGATGTACACTACAAAGTTCATCATTCTACCTGTAGCCGTTTAGTTGGTACCATTCGTATCCCTCTGTTCCCATTGTATCCCTTGAAAGTACGAATTTGGAAACAACTTTTTATTTTACGTATCTACGAAATCAGATGAATGTATACATCGATTTTCATTATTCTTGCTGCAGCCGTTTGGTTGGTACGATTTTTATCCCTCTATTCCCAATTTACATACATATTGCAAAAAAATTCTTAAATACTCTAATAATAACTATTCAGGGTATTTTTCAGAACTTGTTAGGGAAACATTTTCCCCTTTGGACCGATTTCGTCCAGTTGCAATGCCAACGGATCTACGACTATAAGACGCATTTATGGAAAATTTAGACCACCTAGCTCCTTTCGTTTAGATGCTAGCGTGCTTTCAACAGACAGACGGATGGACGGACATGGCTAGATCGTCTTAGAATTTTATTGTGATCAAAAATATATATACTTTATAGTGTCTCAGGTCGATGTTTCAAGTTATTACAAACGGAATGACAAAATTAGTATACCCCATCCTGTGGTGGAGGGTATAAAACATTCCTAAAGTTTGAAAATGGCATACAAATTTAATTTTTTTTGTTTGCTGGACAAATATGCACAGATTCCTCGACAATACCTACACGAAAAATATCATCACTTCCAATTGTTTTCTACTTCATTCTTTTTTGTAGCACACTGTATTTTGCGATTTTCTCCAAAAGGACAATTTGTTGATGCATTGAAAAGTTATTTCTGTGTATATTAGACATAGATATACATTTTCCACTATAGGGCGGTGTCAATTTTGTGAACATTATTAATTGTATGAATGGATATGACCACCTAAGCAGTGTGCGCTTTGTCCATCCATAAATCACGAAACCTAAGAAATTCTGATCCTCCAAAAATATGTTACAAATATTGTTAAAAATACAACGGGTAAATTATTAAATTTATGTTTTTTGTTCAGTTGGTTTGGAGCTATCAAACTCATGTTTCAGACCCCACGCACGATTATTCAATGGATTTTGTTTGACAGATAAAACGCTATTATTCGACAACACATGTACATTCATAAAACAAAAAAGTTATTCGACTGAATCGACAATAGAATAAAACAATTATGGATGGATGTAATTAAAATTAAATTTATTCAAATTTGCCCATTTGTCGTAAACAATTAACTATTGTTTGACACTAAACGTTGAATATGAATATTCAGACAAACATTAAATATATTTCATAATTAATATATTTCTGAGAACACAGACAATTTGTCTCTTGCTGTGGCATCGCAGTAATACATTTATGAAACAATTCACCAGGGAATGTTTATTTGTGTATCTATTTTTTAAATTAAATGTATTTCATTAAATTTCCATGGGAATGACACAAAATTTTTCTTGAATATATGGCAATTTTGGGATTATATTTGCCATTACATTGTTTAAATTTCTCAATGATAAATACGTTTTGTATTAAAAATTAATTTACATATATGTAGGGTCGAGTTTAAAGAAAAACAATTAAGGAAAGGGTAAAGTCGGGCGGGCCGACTATATGATACACTCCACTTTCTATCCGAATACAATTCAATTCGGTAAAAAAGTGCAAACGGGAAGAATTTTTGTATGTTTCCTAATCATAGGCTAATAATAGAATATTTGTATCGGTGCTATATCCAAACATGGAATAGAGTGACTAACTTTCACAATAAGTTCTTCAGTTCAAATATAACGTGTTATGTTCACTTTGAAGAAATTGGGTGAAAATTCGTGGTTCCTGGGGCGGAAAAAGTCCATCTGGGAGCGAAATTTGTATGGGAGGATCTGACCCATTTTCACCATGGGTGTTTCTAGTTGAAATATAAGATATTTTGAAAGATTTGAAAAAGATCTGTTAAAATATTGGGTTTAAAGAGTGGAACATGTTAAACCGAGAGTGAAATTTGTGTGGGAGCATAAATCTGAATCGATCTAGTTGAAATATAAGATGGTTTGCCAATTTTGAAGAAAATTTGTTATAATATGTGGCATCTAGAATGAAAAGAGTCAAATCGGGAGTAAAATGAACCGATTTTCTTCGAATTAAATACCGTTCGTCTTTATTCCGAAAAACTTAGTTGTGCAAAGTTTCGTTTGGGTCTGCCTACAATTACGACCTGTATCGTGAATACAAGAATAGATGGACAGACAGATGGACATTGCTAAATCGATTCAAATCGATCGGTATAATTAACAATGGGTCTATCTCCCTTCTTTTTGTGCGTTACAAACAAATGCACAAAGACATAATACTCTCGTGGGGTGTATTAATATGCAAGTAAAATGCAGTCAAATTAAAATATGTGGGATTTTTCGCAAACACAAAGAAAACAAGTAAGGAAGGTTAATGTCGGGCGTGGCCGACTAGTCAATTCAGTCATTATATTTGAACCTAGTATATACATACTACAGCATACTTTTACTGTATTTGTAAGAAAATTTGAACACAAACTTTGAATGGGAGCTATATGTGAATCGAAACCAATCTAACACATTTTTAGCTTAGGATTTCTGAAGTATAAGACACTTTGCCAAATTTTATGAAAATCTGCTAAATATGTGGTTTCTAGCGCGGAAAGAATTAAATCGAGGCAGTCATTTATATGGGAGCTATATATAAATCTGAACCGATTTGACCCACTTTCGGCATGGATGTTTGCAGTTGAAATATGAGCAGCTGGTTTGCCAAATTTTAAGCAAATCTGTTCAAATATGCTATTTTTAGAGCGGAAATAATCAATTCAGTGTCGAAATTTGTATTGGAGCTATATATATATATATATATATATCTGAACTGATCTGGCCCATTTTTACCAGAGCAGTTTCTAGTTGAAATATAATTTGTTTCGACAAATTTGAAGAAGATCTGTTAAAATATGTGGATTTTAGAGCAGAAAGAGTTAAATCGTAGGAGACATTTGTATGGGAGCTATATATAAATCTGAACCGATTTCACCCACTTTCGCCATAGATGTTTGTAGTTCAAATATGTTCAAATTTTAAGCAAATCTGTTCAACTATGCAATTTTTAGAGCGGAAATAATCAATTCAGTGTCGAAATTTGTATTGGAGCTATACCCTGTGGGTAGGGTATAAAAATCCTTTTTTTATATTCTTTACTGATCATAAAGCTTTTTCAGAGCGAAGTATGCTGTGTCGTATGGTGCTGTTTCCGTTGTCTCATTTTCGTGCAATGCGAGTGAAGTTTGCGGTGAGCGATAAATTCCATAATTTCTGACATAGTTAAGATATTCTACGCGCGAAAAAGCGTATGGCTTTATAGAAATTTGTTTACTTCAAAAATATTATTTAATTATTTAATTATTTTGTGAACTAATTCACTTCGATTCTAATTATTTCTTCTCTGGATGTAGTCCAGTGTGTTCACTCTCAGTTGTAGATAACTAGAATCTCAAATCGAATGTTATAGAAGAAACCGTAAGATTGCATTTTCCAAATGCACTTGTGTCTCTTTTTAAGTGGTACATGGTTCCTCAGAAATCCGCATAAAAATAGCGCATCAAAAATACTTTACATCCGTACGAAAACTGTGGATGCGTTCCAACGTCTTCACCGCATAAAGTCAAATAATCCATGTAAGAAAACAAAAGTTGCCTATAGATCAACTAACACAACAATTTAGTTTGTTAAATTACTATTTGCAAATCAAAGCAAAACGAATATATTTATTGTACTTCAATCATTTAATGTAATCTTACCAAGATTTTAAGCAAATATCAAAACAAAATAAAAATCATGAATTCAATCAAATGTTGACTATCATCGCTATCACTACTATGATCTGGTCTTTTGCTTCATTCAATTACTGGACAAGTACTGTCATCGTTTATATAGGGCGGACCATGTAAAATTTTAAATTTGAACTACCGATTACTTTGACTCTGAACGGTAGAATAACATTCATTTTTACTTAACTTATTAAATTTACAATTTAAATTCTTTCTTCATCTTCCATGACCCAGTATACGTATTATTTAAAGGGTCTATGGTAGATATTTCAATATATTACAAATGTGAAATGAATATAACCGCAATATGATGGTTGATAGAATAAAACAAGTGAAATAAAAATAGCTTTAGACATGAACACGTTCATCATCAAGTACCGCACAAACAACCGCAAAATAAAACAAAAACTTTTATTGATGTGTCAAAAAATCTGCCGCGCATCATGGCGGCAATCGTGCTGGAACGTTGCCATTAACAACAAACACACTTGTCGTGCTCTTCATTTCTGTTGTAGAACACATCAAATACCAGACAGACAGGCAGTCAGATAAGTACCAATCACTTGGAAACAATTCATCATTGAACGTCTCTGCCCCCGACTCATACAGTTTTCATCAAAAGTATTTGTGTTGCGGTGTAGACGAAGATATAGATTTCATGACACGCTTAATTTGTCGTCTGCTCTGGTTTTAGATTTTTATTTTTTTTTTTGTGGAATTTTTAAAATTCACGATATTTTCAATGTTACTCTAGTGGTTGTTTGTACGGTATATCACATAAACAAAATTCTTTAATGTGTGTATAGACATAAACATTGATAACATACTTAAGTTTCTTATCTTTTGCTTAATTTTTTCCATTTTTAAACCTTCCACTACACGATGGCGATATACTAAGTTTGTCATTCTACTTGTAACACACTGAAATGTCGATCTGAGACACTATAAAGTAAAAATCTAATCCTGTCCGCCCGTTCGTCTGTTGAAAACATGCTGGCATATAAACGAAAGGATCTAGGATATCCACATTTTGCATGATTACGTCTTATAGTTGTATATTAATTGTGATTGTAAATGGGCGAAATCAGTTCAAAAATTTGCCTCACAAGGAGTGAAAATATTCCCAAATGTTTAGAGTAAATAAGCATGTTTTTTGAATATGTCTGCTTATATTTAATTGATATTTGGTAGGCGCTTTCCTCGTCTAGCACACCATGCACCATAAAGTGATTGTTATTTGTAGGGGGTGAAAAGGGGCAAAAAAGGATAAAAATGGTATCTATTCAACGACGACAGTATTTTCTGAAAATTCGTTCATTTAGGGGTTAAAATGGGAATATATATTTTTCGAAATGTACTAACCAAATCGGGGTATACATTACTCTGACTGCAAAGACACGAAAAATAAAAATGTTTTCCAAATTCGTAATTTCAAGGGATAATAAAGGATCAGAGAGATACAAATTGTACCAACTAAACGGTTGCAGCTGGAATGATGAAATTCGGTATGTACCTTCCTCTTATTGCATTAAATTAAGACATTTTCGAAGGTCGTAGATGATAAAAAAGCGAAGGGGAAAGATTATAAAAAAATAGTACCAACCAAATGGCCGCCGCTAGAATCATGGAATTCGGTATATACGTCGATCTGCTTACATAGATACGCAAGATGAAAAGACTTTTTAATCTTTACGGGAAAAGGTGATAAAGTTGGTAGCTAGAATAAATTTAGGTTATCGTGCACTGTGTACGTGAGGGATAATGCATTTTCAAAATTTAATAGGATGAAAATACAACCAACCAAATGGCTGTTGATGCAAATACACTCACTATATTTGGTATATTTAATCTATTTTGACGATTTGTATTTACTTTTTGAACTGACAGACTATTTTAGCATATATATTAGTAGCCTTGCCTTATATGCATGGACTAGATAAATTAAATTTTTATATTTTTTATAAAATTACCTTTTCCAAACATGTAAGGAAAGGATAAAGAGGGACGGGGCCGGCTATATGATACCTCCACTTTCTACCCCATTACAATTGAACGTAATATCGGGAACAATTTTGTACGGGTACTATATCATTAACCAATGTGACCTACTTTCACAAAGTATGATTCCAGTAGAAATATAACGTTTTCTCTGAAGTTAGTACAAAATCTTTCCTTTAGAGATTGAGTGTTAGAGCATAAAAGTTAAATCGGGAAGGACATTTGTATGAGGGTTAAATTCAAACCTGCAACGATGTGGCCCACTTTCACTATAGGTGTTCCTATTAGAAATATGATGTGGTTGCCAAATTTGAAGAACATCATTTAAAATACAATGTGTTATTTTGAATCACCCATTATTTCGGCAGCTGTCACTTTTGAAGCTTTTATTCTTTTGACATTTGACAAGTAGAAACTACGCATTGAAATTATTAAAATTCATGAATGAAAATGATCTGGAATTCCATCGAAAAACCATCTTGACTGATGAGGCCCATTTCCACCTCGATGGCTGCGTCAACAAGCAAAATTGCCGCATCTGGGGCTCGGAAAACCCAAGAGTTATTGTTGAGAAGCCTCTCCATCCTCATCGTGTGACTGTTTGGTGCGGTGGGGTCATTGGAACTTACTTTTTCGAAAATGACGGTTCGATCAACAGTTACGGTGAATGGATTGCGTTATCGAGAGATGATTAATGATTTTTATGGTCGGAGTTGGTTCGTATTGATCTGGACAACGTTTACTTTCAACAAGACGGTGCCACGTGCCACACAAGCAACGAAACCATTGATCGTTTGCGGGAAAAGTTTGCCACTTTGAGATTTGCTTATGGAAAATTTCATGAAAAGGATATGGTCCTGTAAGCGTAGTCGTGGTGGCCATTTGGCTGATGTTGTTTTTCATTATTAACGGCATACCTTCTTCTTTAGTGTGAAATAAACATCCGATCATATGTCTCAAAAAATGACACTTTTCTTTGAATACCAAAATATCACCTCTTGTTGGAAAACCCTGTATATGAAATAGTTAAAATATAGAGTAAAATGTTTACTCTATATCTGAATCTGAACCGTTCAGACTCATATTTACCATAGACGTTTCTAGATGAAATATAAGGTGCTGTGCCAAATTTCTATCAAAATGTATGGATTCTAGAGCGGAAAAAGTCAAGACGGTAGCGAAATTTGTCTGAGAATTATATATAAATCTGAACCGATCTGACCCACTTTTACTACAGACGTTTCTAAATGAAATACAAGGTGCCGTGGCAAATTTGAAGAACATCGACTAAAAGATGTGGTCTCCATCTAGCAACGAATTTTTTCGGGATAAGGACGAAGGCTATTTAATTTGAAGAAAATTTGACATTGACTTTTTCCGCTCTAGAAACCACATATTTTAACAGATCTTCTTAATATTTAGCAAACTATCTTATATTTCCACTAGAAATACCAACGGTGAATATGGGTCAGATCAGCTCAGATTTATATATAGCTCCCACATAAATTTCAATCCCGATTTTAATTTTTCTGCTCTAGAAACCACATTTTTTAACAGATCTCCTGCAAGTCTTCAAAAATATATTATATTTCAACTATAAACACACATAGTGAAAATGGGTGAGATCGGTTCAGATTTATATGTAGCTCCCATACAAATTTCGCTCCCAATTTGAATTATTCCGCTCTAGAAACCACATTTTGTAACAGATCTTCTTTGAATCTTCCAAAATATCTTATATTTCAACTATAAAAACTCGTGGTGAAAATGGGTCAGATTGGTTCAGATTTATATATACAGAGTGATTTTTTTGAGGTTAGGATTTTCATGCATTAGTATTTGACAGATCACGTGGGATTTCAGACATGGTGTCAAAGAGAAAGATGCTCAGTATGCTTTGACATTTCATGAATCGTCTTACAAACGAACAACGCTTGCAAATTATTGAATTTTATTATCAAAATGCGTGCTCTGTTAAGAAAGTTCATTGCGCGCTTCCATTTTATGGTCAGTTTAATCGACCCACTGAAGCGGCTATTCGGGCTATTGTGACTAAATTTCGCACCAAATTTACATTGTTGGACATTAAACCACCAACACGCTTACGTAGAGTGCGAACTGAAGAAAATATCGCAGCTGTATCGGCCAGTGTTAATGATGACCACCAATTTTCGATTCGTCGCCGTTCGCACCAATTGGGTCTCTGTTACTCAAAAACGTGGAAATGCCAAAATTGGACTAAGCGGATGGACCACCTAAGACGCAGCCGCGGTCAACATTTAAATGAAATTATGTTCAAAAAGTAAATGTCATGGACCAATCTAACGTTTCAAATAAAGAACCGATGAGATTTTGCAAATTTTATGCGTTTTTTTTTAAAAAAAAGTTATCAAGCTCTTAAAAAATCACCCTTTAGATCCCGGCTTGACTTTTTCCGCCCAGAAACCACGGATTTTCAAAATTTCTTCAACTTGAGCATAACACGTTATACTTGAACTGGAAGATTCTATTGATTCTATTCATTCCATGTTTGGATATAGCCCATATACAAACATTCCTCTCGATTTAATGAATTGGGTCAGTCCATATTAGCTTATGATTATGAAACATACAAAAATCTTTCCCGTTTTCACTTTTTTACCGAATTGAATTGTATTCGGATAGAAAGTGTTTAACAAATATCGCAATTAGCGATATTTGACAATAATTTGTGCAGAGAGCAGGTCGGCGCATATTAATTTTTAATCGTTTATCCCTGATGATAGTTGACAAAAACAACTCAAAGATTGGGAAAGTAAAATAAATAATAAAACAACACCACCAGTTTTTTCATGGCCGAATCAATCAATTAGAAAATTAAATTAGCAAAAACATTTCATAATTTCTTTCTAATTGGAGTCGGTAGACTCTAATCTGTTGGTAATACTGTGTTGTTCTTATTTTCGATGTACTCAAGTCTTTTATATTTGAATGATAAAACTTCTTAATGGGAAATTTGTTTCCAATAGGATGGAAAGGAAAAATATGTAAAAATCCGAGGTATATTCACAAGAATTTGCAAAATGGGGAAATGTTGGGTTTCGTTCAAATTTATAATTTAATAAAACTAACTGCTTAGATCATTGATGCACCTTTCCTAACCTGCCCAAAATTACTTCGTTGACTATATAACAATGTCAAATGAAGACAACATATGATTCTAAATCAATTTATTTATTTGCAAATTCTAAATCAATTTATTTATTTTTAATGCATAATTTATATTATTAATATCGATTAGTAGTTTTCGATTATTAGTTATTCAAAAATTATGATTTTTTCGTTATTTGAACAAATATTAGAAAATAATTATTCGATTATTCGTATAAAATGTAAGCGGTTGAATACCATAGTATTAGTAATTATTAAAACAATAAATTTGTATTTTGTTAAAGAAAAGTATTTAAATAAAAATAAAAAATGTCTAATTTTGTTTATATTTTATGAGTAATAAAAAATGAGTTTAATCCCTAGCCATGAATCGAACCCGAGAGATTCTAAAAACGGTTTCTACGAAAGTTTAGTAAGTAATCCGGTCAGGTAATTATGGTCGGTCCCGCCCGACTTCAGCCTTTTCATACATGTTTGCGTTTGTTTTACTTATTTTCGACTTGCATTCAAATGTTTTATATTTCAATGATAAAACTTTTTAATGCTAAATTAGATCCCATTAAGATTAAAAACGAAAAACATATAAAAACCCAGATCTAATCATAAAAATGTGCAAAATGGGGAAATATTGCCACCTCTAATATACTTTAAACTTTCATAACGCCAAACGCAATACTTGTCGTTAATAGGGTGTTGTATGTCATGCTAATACTGCAATTTCTACAACAAACTGTGTTAAACTACATACTTCATATCTACATGAGACACTAGTGCGTATGATAAATAATAAGAGTAGATGAAATTCATCATACGCCCAGGCTGGCATTAATACCATTTTTATACACTCCACGAGAGTATTATGTCTTTGTGCATTTGTTTGTAACACCCAAAAGGAAACGAGATAGACACATTGTTAATTATACCGATCGTCTTAGAATCACTTTCTGAGTCGATTTAGCAATGTCCGTCTGTCTGTCTGTCCGTCCGTCCGTCCGTCCATCTATTCTTGTAATCACGATACAGGTCGCAATTGTAGACAGAACCAAATGAAACTTTGCACAACGATGTTTTTCGGGATAAGGACAAACGCTATTTAATTTGAAGAAAATCGGTTCAGATTTAGATATAGCCCCCATACGAATTTCACTCCCGATTTGACTCTTTTCACTCTAGATACCACATATTACAACAGACTTTCTTTAAAAATGGCAAAACATCTTATATTGTAACTAGAAACACCTGTGGTAAAAACGTGTTAGATCGGTTCAGATTTATATATAGCTCCCATACAAATTTCGCTCCCGATTTGACTTTTTCCGATCTAGAAACCACATAATGTAACAGATTGTCTTCAGATTTGGTAAAACATCTTATATTTCCACTAGAAACACCCATGGTGAATATCGGTCAGATCGGTTCTGATTTATATATAGCTCCCATACAAATTTCGCTCCCGATTTGACTTTTTCCGCCCTAGAAACCACATATTGTATCAGATTGTCTTCAGATTTGGCAAAACATCTTATATTTAAACTAAGAACATCTATGGTGAAAATAGGTCAAATCGGTTCAGATTTAGATATAGCCCCCATACAAATGTCGTTCCCGATTTCACATTTTCCTCTGTAGAAACCACATATTGTACTCGATTTTCTTTAAATTTGGCACAACATCTTATAATCTTACTAGAAACACCTATGCAGAAATTGGGTAAGATCGGTTCAGATTTAGATATAGCCCCCATATAAATGTCGATCCCGATTTGACTTTTTCCGCTTTAAATGCCACATATTCTAATCGATTTTCTTTAAATTCCGCACAACATCTTATAATCTAACTAGAAACACCTGTGGCTAAAGCGGGCTAGATTTGAATTTTGCGCTCTAAAAACCATATAATGTACCCGATTTTCTTTAAATTTGGGACAACATCTTATAATCCAACTAGAAACACTATGCAGAAATTGGGTAAGATCGGTTCAGATTTAAATTTCAGATTCAGATAAAATTTTTTGTCAAACACATACATATACAGGATACAAAAAACCTTCCCGGTTTCACTTTTTCACCGAATTGAATTGTATTCGGATTGAAAGTGGAGTGTATCATAGAGTCGGCCCCGCCCGACTTTAGCCTTTCCTTACTGGTTATACCCTACACCACTTTGTGGACTGGGGTATTATAAGTTAGTTTCGCGCTAAATGTTTGTAACACCAAGAAATAATCGAGCTAGACCCTCCTTTAAGTATACCGATCGGCTTAGAATCACCAGCTGTGTCGATTTAACGATGTCTGTCTGTCCGTCCGTCTGCTGTCCATATAAGCTTGTTCGCACTCTACAGGTCGCAATTTTTGTCCGATTGTCATGAATCTTGGCAGAAGTTATTTTTTCTGGCCAAGGACCATCGGTATTGAATTTGGAGGAAATCGGTTCAGATTTAGATATAGCCCCCATACAAATGTTGATCCCGAATGTTTAACCAATTTTGGCCAAACTTTACATATTATATTTCACCAATATACATACATGGTAAAAAGGTCACATCGTTCCAGGTTTCAATATACCCCTATACAAATGTCCTTTCCGATTTAACATTTTTTGTCAAACACATACATTTACAGGATGCAAAAATCATTCCCGATTTCACTTTTTTACCGAATTGAATTGCACTGAGAATTATTTGGGTGATGCCCATATGTCCATACTTTGGTATTACCCATTCTGATATTTATACACTCCACGAGAGTATTATGTCTTTGTGCATTTGTTTGTAACACCCAAAAGGAAGCGAGATAGACCCATTGTTAAGTATACAGATCGACTTAGAATCACTTTTTGAGTCGATTTAGCAATGTCCGTCTGTCCGTCTGTCTGTCTGTCCATCTATTGTTGTAATCAAATTACAGGTCGCAATTATAGTCCGATATTAACAAAAATTGGTACAAATAAGTTTTTTGGATCAAGGACGAACGCTATTTAATTTGAGGCAAATCGGTTCAGATTTAGATATAGCCCCCATACAAATGTCGCTCCCGATTTGACATTTTCCGCTCTAGAAGCGACATATTGTACCCGATTTTCTTTAAATTTGGCTCAACATCTTATAATCCAACAAGAAACAAATATGCAGAAATTAGGTAAGATCGGTTCAGATTTAGATATAGCCCCCATACAAATGTCGCTCCCGATTTGACATTTTCCGCTCTAGAAACCCCATATTGTACTCGATTATCTTTAAATTTGGCTCAACATCTTTTAATCCAACAGGAAAAACGTATGCAGCAATTAGGTAAGATCGGTTCAGATTTAGATATAGCCCCCATACAAATATCGCTCCCGATTTGACATTTTCCGCTCTAGAAGCGACATATTGTACCCGATTTTCTTTAAATTTGGCACAACTTCTTATAATCCAACAAGAAACAGATATGCAGAAATTAGGTAAGATCGGTTCAGATTTAGATATAGCCCAAATACAAATGTTGCTCCCAAATGTTTAACCGATTTTGGTCTCACTATACATATTATATTTCACCTAATTCGTTCCAGATTTCAATATACCCCCATACAAATGTCCTTTCCGATTTAACATTTTTTGTCAAACACATACTTTTAGAGGATACAAAAATCCTTCCCGTTTTCACTTTTTCACCGAATTAAATTGTATTCGGATAGAAAGTGGAGTGTAGCATAGAGTCGGCCCCGCCCGACTTTAGCCTTTCCTTACTTGTTTTCAACTAAGAAGACCTACCGTGAATGAGAAATATATATTCCCATATTTTAGACCAGGCCCAGAATGTTGTTATATTCCCCCTTTTGAAATGTCGGTCCTATTACTACTGTATAATTTGTATTTGTTTGTAACATTGGATCAATTATTTACCATATTCTTTAAATTCGACTAAAGATGAATTTATAGTATACTTTATAATTTATATGAACTACATAAAATTGCTGGCATGAAACATCTGGACTTAGTAATAAAAGCGAGGTATATACGCTGGGAGTGGTGTAGGGTATTATATATGTTTTTTTGTGTTGTATTTTTGTCAATTTTATTCGGAAATAATGGATCCTTGGAAGAACTTTAAATATAAATTTTGATTCTTGTTTTAGAGTAACTTATTGGTCGAATTATTGAACATCTATAGATTTTTTTTTGTATTTTACATAGTGAGAACTGAAAAAATCATATATGGTAATAGTATTTTATAAAAACTTAATAGCGGCAATCAATATCTTTCGAATGATGCGTAACTCGTGATCATCGGAAGTAAATTGACGCCGCAGCGCTCGTTTTTATAAAGAGAGCTCGAAATTGTTGGCTCTGAAAATCCATCTCCTGTATTAAATTATTTTACAAAAACATGGAGTCAGTGACGTCATTTTTCGTTCGATATTCATCATTTTACAGCGTACAAAAATCTCTTCCGATTTGAAGGAATATTTTCAAATGGCATGTGAGTGACAAGTAGGACCCTAGCGGGATAGTAGCCACATACGATTGTCCCTTCTAATATAATTCTGATAAATTTTGTCAAATCACATATAATGAAATTGACTAAGCAACTAAAGAAAGTGGAAATTATTTGCACGCCCTCTATTTTTAAATACCTTTTCACCATCATTATGCCTGCTTTCAGTTAAACCCTAATCGTAAATTAAATTGCAGGAAAACAAAATTAAATGCCATAGAATTGAATTCCATTACTCCATGTGATTGAAGAACCGAGCAGTGTATTGTTGCTTTAAAAATTTGCTCAGGTACAGAACTCTCAGTGTTGGGAGGACACGTAATGGTAGACTCTTCAAAATGTAATTTTGCACAGACTGACCCCGGGTTAGGTGAGAGTGTATATGTGAGTGTGTACGATGTTTGAATTTATAGCTAAATTTAGAGATCCTTGTATCTCACAGATTTGAGCTGGTAGAGCATTAAAGGATACGGTCACGTTTCCTTTGTGTGCGTGTATGTACCTTAACGTATGTTATTCTAACATTGGACAACGTAGCAAAAAAATAAGATTAAAGGGACAAGATGAACGAACAGAGAATGTGCACAACTCCGAATAATACATACATATATTTAAACTTGTGTGTAGTAGAAAGGGTCTGCAAATAAATTATTTTTATGTGGCAACATGAATATGATGATCTCGAACGCGACCCAATTTAATGTGAATCTAGTTATATTAAATGGAATTTTATAAACCAACTTCAGTGTGCGTTGTATCGGCTAATCCGATAATACATGGGATTTTCCCGAAAACGTTCACACACATCAGCAACCAAAAGTGCTTAAATAGTTTACAGCCTAGCACATAAAATGTGTATTGTTAAACAAGTATCACGGTTCAACGTGATAAGATTCAACCCGATAGCAGATAGAAAATCTCCGTAATTAAAACTTTAGAAATCTGTGTATTTGATACAAAATGACGATTTTAGACATTATTTGACGCTCACGCTACAATAAGTGGCTATATAAACCTTGGATATCTAGCCAGATTTCGTTAACCTGATTTAAACCATTTTCGGCCAGGTTACAAAAATTGTCGAAACAAATGTTAAAAGATACCTTTCTAGGGTAAATATGACCAAGAAAACTCGAATCCGTCGTCAAAACTTGTCTCCTGTTTTAGTTTCGCCAGGTGAGACTATTCGACTGGTCGAACATGGCCGATCGTATATACATACACATGTCACTGTCCCATATATCTATATCATTAGTTCTCATTGTTGGTTACTGATATCAAATTATTAATTTATTTAAAATCTAGTTTATTCCTGTTCATATTTGTGGTGTGTGGCAAAACATACGTCCAAGTTCAAATGAATATGACACTTAGAACACATTCTTTGGTTGGGTTTTTACATCGCCTGGCTTTTTTCAGAATGACTAATAATTTTGTGATGACCGGATAAACGAGGAAGCGGACGAACCAAAAACAATTTATCTGTGGTTGTATCATGATAATCAGATTCAGAAACTATATCAACATCAGCTGGTTCATCTGCTGTCTGTAACAAACTCGTTGCAAAGTCCACCCGAAATTTTAGGTCCACCGAGCTTCTTATTTACAAGGCATTTCAGCTTCCAAGCATTTACTATGGATGATTATGAAGACGATAACGCGAGAGAAATATAACCATGCATATTGACTAAGCTGAGTTTACCTATCGGCCACTGTTCGATTACTCGAACAGTCAAATGTTGACGTCTCTTAAAGTACGAAGATGCAAAAAATATTGATGTAAGACTCATTTATTTATTATATTTGACGTTTATCCAAAGGAATTAAAAGCCAACAAGATTTGCTATATTACAGATTATTTACATATAAAGTATATGTTCATCTTCACGGAAAATCATAGCGTTGAAGGTAGACGCTAAGAGTAGCATGGAACAGTGACAGTAAGGAAAGGTCGGGCGGGCCGCTTATCTTTTCACTATTACAATTGAATATGGGAATGCCAGGACAATAACCAAGTTCAAATAATTTTTATACCCTACACCACTTCGTGGACTAGGGTATTATAAGTTAGTTTCGCGCCAAATGTTTGTAACACCAAGAAATTATCGAGCTAGACCCACCTTTAAGTATACCGATCGGCTTAGAATCACCAGCTGAGTCGATTTAACGATGTCTGTCTGTCCGTCTGTCTCTAAGCTTGTTCGCACTCTACAGGTCGCAATTGTTGTCCGATTATCATGAAACTTGGCAGAAGTTATTTTTTCTGGCAAGGGACCATCGGTATTGAATTTGGAGGAAATCGGTTCAGATTTAGATATAGCCCCCATACAAATGTCACTCCCAATTTGACATTTTCCGCTCTAGAAACCACATCTTCTACTCGATTTTCTTTAAATTTGGCACAACATCTTATAATCCAACTAGAAACCCCTATGCAGAAATTGGGTAAGATCGGTTCAGATTTAGATATAGCCCCCATACAAATGTCGCTCCCGATTTGACATTTTCCGCTCTAGAAACCACATATTGTACCCGATTTTCTTTAAAATTGGCACAACATCTTATAATCCAACTAGAAACACCTGTGCAGAAATTGGGTAAAATCGGTTCAGATTTAGATATAGCCCCCATACAAATGTCGCTCCAAATTTCACGTTTTCCGCTTTAGAAACCACATATTGTACCCGATTTTCTTTAAAATTGGCACAACATTTTATAATCGAACTAGAAACAGCTATGGTGAAAGTGGGTATGATCGGTTCAGATTTAGATATAGCCCCATACAAATGTCGCTCCCGATTTGACATTTTCCGCTCTAGAAACCACATATTGCACCCGATTTTCTTTAAAATTGGCACAACATATTATAATCCAACTAAAAACACCTATGCTGAAAGTGGGTAAGATCGGTTCAGATTTAGATATAGCCCACATACAAATGTCGCTCCCTATTTCACTTTTTCCGCTTTAGAAACCACATATTGTACCCAATTTTCTTTAAATTTGGCACAACATCTTATAATCGGACCAGAAACAACTATGCAGAAAGTGGGTAAGATCGGTTCAGATTTAGATATAGCCCCCATACAAATGATTTGACTTTTTCCGCTCTAAAATCCACATATTGTACCCGTTTTGCTTTAAAATTGGCACAACATCTTATAATCTAACTTAAAACACTTATGGTGAAAGTGGGTAAGATCGGTTCAGATTTACATATAGCCCTCATACAAGTGTTGCTCCCGAATGTTAAACCGATTTTGGCCAAACTTTACATATTATATTTCGTCAATAAACATACGTGGTGATAGCGGGTCACATCGTTCCAGATTTTAATATACCTCTACTAAATATACATGACTAAAGATGAATTTATAGTAACTGTATAATTTATATGAACTACATAAAATTGCTCCCATGAAATACCTGGGTTTAGTAATTAAAGCCAGGTACATACGCAGGGAGTGGTGTAGGGTATTATATAGTCGGCCCCGCCCGACTTTAGCCTTTCCTTACTTGTTTAAAATTCATTTGATTTTTTTAAAGCTCAAAATCAAAATTTTTTTTTCTGAAAAATTTGTCACAATATCATTTTACAGAACAATATTTATGACTGATTTAATAAACCCCATTTTATTTTTCCGTACAAAATATTCTTAATTTTTTCTTACCTAAAATCTTGGGAATTTTCTTCCACACAACTATTATTTTGCACCCCAACCGACTTATAAATACCCTCACACTCAGAGAACATGTGTAAATTTTGCTTAATGCCGGATTATGTGTGTGGGAGGTACTGAAAATTTGTGGCAATTGGACCCAGCTTCCACATTCGTAAACAAATTTTTAGGAATATGATCAAATATGAAGTGATAATGGATTTCAAGCACCCGTATAGGAGTTATAGAATATTTAATTTTACCTAGGGTAGAGACAATTGTGTAGTAGGTACTAAATATGCTAAAGCAGAAACATTTTTTAGGTTTAAGACGATTATACAATCATTTTCAAATATCACATTGAAACTGACTTTGACTGTCCGTATGGAAGTTATATCAGTTTTATTTTAACCAAGGTGTAGAAGGGGTGTGACAATATCGCCCATACTTCAAGTGTATCAAACGTCCATAAAAGCATTGTCAAATGTCAAACTTCAGAGTATTCCGACCATCCGTATATAAGTTATAACAGCTCTAATTTTTGGTAGGTTGGGGTGATTAGTGTGGGAGGTACCAGAAGGGGTGTGGCAATTTCGCCCATCTTCGAACTTAAACTAAGTTTAGAAAAAATATTACCATGTACAAAGTTTGAATTGATTCTTTAACCCCTTTCGAGAGTTGTCATGTACACCAGCCAGCCAGACAGACGGACGGACTGACATGGCTCAAACATCTTAAAATGTTGTGAAACGAATTTGCTCCACACATACTTAGGGCCTTTAGACACTCCTTCAATGCGTTACACATTTTTCTGCCCCAAATGATATATACCCCCCTACTCTGTAGAGTGAGGGTATAAAAATTGTGATTAGAACATTGGTCAATGCAATTTTAATAACTTGTAATTCACTGCATTAGGGTCACTACTAAAGTAAGTTTTGCCAATGACAAATAATTTGAATTCATTTGATATTTGTTTTCCGTTTGCTTTCCTTAATTTTGTTTTTTTGAACTAGTCTAATTCATTCACTTTCCATAATAAATTCTCTGAATAGACAATATTTTTTGTTAGTGTTTTGCTAAGCGGAAGGAAACATGTACCCTCGGTTCTACGAATTACAATAATTTCCGAAATAAATTGAGTTATATGTTTGTAAGGTTATTTTTGGATTATTATCTCTGCTGATTCTAGCATCGAATTCGTTTTGAATTTTTTTAACAATTTAACATTTTTCAGCTTTTCTTGAAAGATTTCTATGAAATGTATTACACATTTGGGTATGCAAATTGTCAAGACAACATTGAAATATTTTCCATATAATTTCAAATATCATATTTTATAATGATGCCACGTTCGTTTGTTTGTTGTGCGCAAAAATGAGACATTAAAAAACAACAGGTATTTAAGTATTTATAGAAACATACATTGTGAATGTGGGTCACATCGGTCCATCCAAACGGCTGTAGTAGAAAATGTACCCAATATCCCCCAATATTTAGGGTATTTAAACTCTTTTAAAAATTGTTTAAATTTTGCCGAAAATAAATGAAGTCAGTCATTTAGAAATATTTTAAACTATGCTATGGAAAACGCAAGTAACAATATTGTATTAAAAATTCAGCTGTCTAAAAAAGAATTTAAAGTTTTCGAAGCAGGAAATATTTTAAACGCAAGTAACAATTAAGAAAAATTAAAGATTTTATTTAATGCTCTGCTGACTATTAAGCCTACATCTGTTGAATGTGAATGATCGTTTTCCATCTCGTCCACACTTTCTAATAAAATAAGAAATATCTGATGCATTGTGTGGGTCGCCGTCCATACAAATGAAAAACAAGTTCCAGTCACCCCACGAAAATAAAGTTTGGATTGTTTAATGAGGATTTGCAAAATATTACGTTTTTAGACCAATCCATCTGTGAGCTTAACGCCCCTGCAAAATAGCCCTAAATTCATGTTTTTGCGGTGTAATTTTTGTGTGTTACATTTCTTCCCAATTTTTTTTCTAAAATAATAGTAATGAAACCACTTTAAATAAAATTTTTTATTCTTGTCTTAGAGTCGAATTATTGGACGATTATAGTAATTTTTTGTTGATATATATTTTGTGATAACTGAAATTTTTTGTATTTGGTGTTAGTATTTTATAAAAAATATATAGCGACAGTCAATACCTTTCGAATGATGCCTAAATGATGAACATCAGAATTAAATTGACGCCGCTGCGCTCATTTTTCTAAAAAGAGTTTGAATTTTTTGCTCCGATAATCCATCTCCTGTATTAAATTATTTTACAAACAAGGAGTCAGTGACGTCATTTTTCGTCCAATATTCATCATTTATGTGTCATTCGAAAGGTATGAATTCCTTCTATTTATTTTTCATATTAACTCTTACAAAATGTTTCCAAGAAATATGAGTTTTTAGCTGTCACCATGAAACCCACAAAAAATCAATATAAACGTCAAATAATACTTCCAATGAGTTATTCTAAGCCAAGAATAAACATTTTTATTTAAAGTGCTCCCAATGCTCTATTAATTCAGAAAAAACAAGTAAGGAAAGGCTAAAGTCGGGCGGGGCCGACTATATAATACCCTACACCACTCCCTGCGTATGTACCTCGCTTTGATTACTAAACCCATTTATTTCATGGGAGCAATTTTATGTAGTTCATATAAATTATACTATAAATTAATCTTTAGTCATATTTAACGAATATGGTTAATAATATGGTAATTGATCCAATTATCCGACAGACAAATACAAATTATACAGTAGTAACAGGATGAATCGGACCGACATTTCAAAAGGGGGCCTATAACTACATTTTGGGCCTGGTCAAAAACATGGGCCTATATATTTCTCATTCACGGTAGGTATTCCTGATTGATCATTGTGATCTGCAAAGTTTGATGAAGATCCGATGTAAGATGTAGTTTCTAGAGCTGTAATAGATCAGAATGGGACCCCATTTGTGTTATACCAAAGTATGGACATATGGGCATCTCCCAAACAAGTAAGGAAATGCTAAAGACGGACGGACTTTCTATCTCATTACAATTCAATTTGGTAAAAAAGTGAAATCGTGAAGGATTTTTGCATCCTGTAAATGTATGTGTTTGACAAAAAATGTTAAATCGGGAAGGACATTTGTATAGGGGTATATTGAAACCTGGAACGATGTGGCACGCTTTCACCATGTATGTTTATTGGTGAAATATAATATGTAAAGTTTGGCCAAAATCGGTTAAACATTCGGGAGCAACATTTGTATGAGGGCGATATCTAAATCTGAACCGATCTTACCCACTTTCACCATAGGTTGGATTATAAGATGTTGTGCCAATTTAAAAAAAAACGGGTACAATATGTGGATTTTAGAGCGGAAAACGTCAAATCGGGAGCGACATTTGTATCTGGGCTATATCTAAATCTGTACCGATCATACCCACTTTCAGCATAGGTGTTTCTAGTTAGATTATAAGATGTTGTGCTAAATTTAAAGAAAATCAGTACAATATCTGGTTTCTAGAGCGGAAAAACTGAAATAGGGAGCGACATTTGTATGGGGGCTATATCTAAATCTGAACCGATCTTACCCAATTTCAGCATAGGTGTTTCTAGTTGGATTATAAGATGTTGTACCAAATGTAAAGAAAATCGGGTACAATATGTGGTTTCTAAAGTGGAAAATGTCAAGTCGGGAGCGACATTTGTATGGGAGCTATATCTAAATCTGAACCGATTTCCTCCAAATTCAACACCGATAGTCCTTGGCCAGAAAAAATAACTTCTGCCAAGTTTCATGACAATCGGACAACAATTGCGACCTGTAGAGTGCGATCAAGCTTAGATGGACAGCAGACGGACAGACGGACAGACAGAGAGACATCGTTAAATCGACTCAGCTGGTGATTCTAAGCCGATCGGTATACTTAAAGGTCTAGCTCGATTATTTCTTGGTGTTACAAACATTTGGCGCGAAACTAACTTATAATACCCTAGACCTCGAAGTGGTGTAGTGTATAAAAATTGGGCAAAAATACATCATAAAACAAGTAAGGAAAGGCTAAAGTCGGGCGGGGCCGACTCTATGATACACTCCACTTTCAATCCGAATACAATTTAATTCGGTGAAAAAGTGAAAACGGGGAGAATTTTTGTATCCTGTAAATGTATGTGTTTGACAAAAAATGTTAAATCGGAAAGGACATTTGTATGGGGGTATATTGAATTCTGGAACGAAATAGGTGAAATATAATATGTATAGTTTGGCCAAAATCGGTTAAACATTTGGGAGCAACATCTGTATTTGCGCTATATCTAAATCTGAACCGATCTTACCCACTATCACCATTGGTTTTTTACTTGGATTATAAATTGTTGTGCCAAATTTAAAGAAAATCGAGTACAAAAAGTGGTTTCTAAGGCGGCAAAAAAAAGTAAGTCTGAACAGATCTTACCCACTTTCTGCATAGGTGGTTCTAGTAAGATTATAAGATGTTGTACTAAATTTAAAGAAAATCGGGTACAATATGTGGTTTCTAGAGCGGAAAATGTCAAATCGGGAGGGACATTTGTATGGGGGCTATATGTAAATCTGAACCGATCTGACCCATTTTTACCCTGGGTGTTTCTAGTTGAAATATAAGATAATTTGCAAGATTTGAAAAAGATCTGTTAAAATATGTGGTTTAAAGAGTGGAGAAAGTGAAATCTGGAGTGAAATTTGTGAGGGAGCTATATATGAATCTGAACCGATCTGACCGATATTCACCATGGGTGTTTCTAGTATAAATATAAGATATTTTGCCAAATTTGAAGAAGATGTGTAAAAATATGTGGTTTCTAGACCAGAAAAAGTCAAATCGAGAGCGAAATTTGAATGGGAGCTATATAAAAATCTGAACCGATCTTACATAATTTCACCATAGGTGTTTCTAGTTTAAATATAAGATGTTTTACCAAGTTTGGAAACAATCTGATAAAATATGTGGTTTTTAGAGCGGATAAAGTCAAATTGGGACCGAAATTTGTATATATATATATATATATATATATATATATATATATAAATCTGAACCGATCAAACCCATTTTTACCACAGGTGTTTCTAGTTGAAATATAAGATGTTTTGCCAAATCTGAAGACAGTCTGACACAATTTGTGGTTTCTAGAGCGGAAAAAATCAAATCGGGTGCGAAATTTGTATGGGAGCTATATATAAATCTGAACCGATCTGACCCATTTTTACAGGTGAAGAAAATCTGTTAAAATATGTGGGATCTAGAGTGAAAAGACTTAAATCGGGAGTGAAATTCGTATGGGGTTTATATCTAAATCTGAACCGATTTTCTTCAAATTAAATAGAGTTCGTTCTTATCCCGAAAAACTTCGTTGTGCAAAGTTTCATTTGGTTCTGTCTACAATTGCGACCTGTATCGTGATTACAAGAATAGATGGACGGACGGACGGACGGACAGACAGACAGACGGACATCGCTAAATCGATTCAAAAAGTGATTCTAAGTCGATCGGTATAATTAACAATGGGTCTATCACTCTTCCTTTTGGGTGTGACAAACAAATGCACAAAGACATAATACTATCGTGCAGGGTATAAAAAATAAACGGCAAAAACATGATTTTTAGAGGTGTTTTCAGGAGCGTTTAGCTCAGATCATCATAAAACAATCCAATATTCATTTTTGGGGTGTGACCGCTGCAATTTAGTTTCGTGACCCAGCCTAATGTACATATATACATTTCATTAATTTTGAAACTTGAAAATATGTTTGAATCTGATTACACTTTATTATATGAATTCTGTATTCAGGTTAGTTGTAAAATAAATATTTGTTTTACTTTAATAAAAAGTGAATGTTTCATTGGAAAAAATAAGCTTAACTCATGGTAAACAATACGTTGATGATTTCCCGTGCTGTCCCGGGAAATTGAAAAAATAATTCCCGTTTCCCGGAAAATAAAAAGTACGGGAAAATGCAAACCCTAGTAACGAGAAACCCTGTCCTCAACAGATGGATTTAAGAAGGTTTCTGCTGCTAATGGTAACACGTCGTTTTTCAGCAGCAAAACCAACCAAATGACGAGACCGAATAAAAAAAGTCTTAAAGATTATAACCCGACCTTTCCAATTCCTATTAAAAGCAAATGAAAATGGTTTTTTATACGTCAAGTCGGTTCAGGTATTTTTATACTTTGCTGTTCTCAGAATTGTTCCATTTTTTTCATATATTTCACTTGACTTTGACTGACAACCATATAAATACATTTGCTGGTTGCCTTACCAGATGTCAGTCTCTTATCACATCCAGACATGCAATTAAAAACAAGTTTGAAGTATGTAAAACTCTGCCGTTTTACAATGCTGCAGGTCCTTCATTTCACCATGGAACTATATAAAGGGTGGTTAAATTGTAAGGGCCGATGTTGAATGTGTACCACACCTAGACGTCAAGTTTTTTCTGCATTTCATTTGACATTTCTCAATTTCAGACTAACTCAATTTGAACCATGGAAAGTTACACAATCGAGCAACGCGTTAAAGTATTCAGGCTTATTATGAAAATGGGCGTTCAAATCAAAATGCATATCGTGCATTTTTTTTCGGTGGCTATTTGGATTTGGAGTTTATGTGTTGACGGCATCATCGGGCCGTATTTTTTCCAAAATGAGGCCGGTCAGGCAGTTACTATGAATGGTCTTCGCTATCGTGAGATGATAACGAACTTTTGATGGGTCGAATTGGAAGATATGGATGTGGTTTCAACAGGACGGTGCCACTTGCCACACAGCTAACGAAACAATGGCTCTTTTGCGTGACAAATTCAATTGCCGTGTTATCTCACGTGGAGACGATGTTAATTAATTAATCATTTACTTTTATTGTCTGTCTTTACGATATATTAGAAATAAAATATATTGAAATACACAATAAAAATGAACTGTAAAATTTGCAGTTAAAATTTATATTAATATAAAGTTTTAAGATTGTCGACAATAAATGAAATATTGTCCGGTCGCCACATTCAATTAATTACATATTCATGATTTTTAAATTCACATAAGTCAATTTTTATATTTTTTAGGTGTAGGGTGTTTTTTGATGAGAAAATACCATTCAACACTTCGCCTATTGCTCCTATATTAGACGAGGTCTAGATGTTCACACGGAAAGAATTTGCTCCCCTGGGGCCAACTCTGAGCATACTAACAGTTATTCCTTTCGATTAAAAATGTCCATCTTGAGAGCGAGATATATACGATTTTTAATGTGAAAACATTCACCGTCTTTGCTGCAGCTCCTATACTAGACGGGCAGTGTGTAGGATACACACGTGGAGAATCTGCTTCCCTTGGGCTAAGTCCGGGTATATTCAGGGATGTTTCCATTCAATTAGAAGTGTTGGAAATGTCTCAGGGTGGATTTGTGTCTTAATAGTTAAATTCAATTCTCAAGAAGTTTGTGAAGTTACACACTTCTTCAGAAAGGCATATAACGTATTTTCATTTCTCTTCTCAATTTGCGCAAATTGGTATTTAGATTTTGACAGTCTGTATAGTCAAGTCAGTTTGAAGTTTTCTTTCCTGACTGACCATACCCACGTCCTTTAATATTTCCACTAATGTTTAATTTTATGAATAGTTGACCTTTTATTTTCTATTTTTCCGGATAGTCTGGCTTGAGGTCATGAACAAACCAAAAAACTGATGTTTAGTTTTTTAAATTGTTTTATTTATTTATTCTTTTCCGATATTTCGATCGTCATCGACGATCATCCTCAGGGATATTCACTTAAAAATACAAACAAAATTAATTATACAAAAAGACAAAACAAAAATTATCACAATAATTACATGTTAGCAAAACCAATGAACTCTTTCGTTTCGAAGTAATTTCTCAACTAAAGCTATTGTTTTCGTCCATATTTGTCAACAATGTTGCGATATATTTGTGCACAGTGGTCAGTGTCAGTCTTGTAGTTCATTCTCTGGTCAGTAGGGACATTTATAATATGTAACATTTCAAGCGTATATCTTCTACGATAATTATTTTCTTGCGTCAAAATGTCTACGTCGTTGAAGTTTGGCTTATGGCCCGTCAAGGTACAATGGGCTGCTAGTGCTGTCTTTTGTTCCAGTGGTTTGTCAATCGCTTTATGATCAGATTTGTGTGCAGAAAGTCGAGTTTTTAATTTCATCTTTGTAGTACCAACGTATACCTTCTGGCATACGTTGGACTTGTCCCCATTACATTTTATCTTATAGACTACGTTTGATTTTTCTTCTTTGTTTATTTTTGATTTTGTCCTGCTAAAAAGGTCATTAATTGTGTTGCTGCTCTTTAATGCTAATTGTATGTTGTCCTTATTATAAATGTTGGAGTTTTTAAATCTTTCCGAGAAGCCAGGAACATATGTCATCGGTTTGTATGTTTTTGAAATTGGTTCATTTAGTTCTCTAGGTTGTTTCTTCTTCACGTGTCTTATTAATTCCGTAATGGTTTTATTAGGAAAGTCATTTAATTTTAAAATATGTCTTATCTTCTTTTCGTTATTTTTATGGAATTCTGCGACACTGATGTTGAAAACTCTTTTATAATTATACCAACATTAATGATGACGAAATATTAATTTCCTTCGACGTAGTCTCCTTGTTTCCAAGCTTACCGGTACACTTAGCTATTAAAACTATAAGAGAAAAATGGAACGACATTAAGGACTATACTACAATACCCATGGACTTATTCTTATTAAATATTAACAATTAGCATTAAAGAGCAGCAACATAATTAATGACGTTTTTAGCAGGACAAAATCAAAAATAAACAAAGAAGAAAAATCAAACGTAGTCTATAAGATAAAATGTAATGGGGACAAGTCCAGCGTATGCCAGAAGGTATACGTTGGTACTACAAAGATGAAATTAAAAACTCGACTTTCTGCACACAAATCTGATCATAAAGCGATTGACAAACCACTGGAACAAAAGACAGCACTAGCAGCCCATTGTTCCTTGACGGGGCATAAGCCAAACTTCAACGACGTAGACATTTTGACGCAAGAAAATAATTATCGTAGAAGATATACGCTTGAAATGTTACATATTATAAATGTCCCTACTGACCAGAGAATGAACTACAAGACTGACACTGACCACTGTGCACAAATATATCGAAACATTGTTGACAAATATGGACGAAAACAATAGCTTTAGTTGAGAAATTACTTCGAAACGAAAGAGTTCATTGGTTTTGCTAATATGTAATTATTGTGATAATTTTTGTTTTGTCTTTTTGTATAATTAATTTTGTTTGTATTTTTAAGTGAATATCCCTGAGGATGATCGTCGATGACGATCGAAATATCGGAAAAGAATAAATAAATAAAACAATTTAAAAAAAACTAAACATCAGTTTGCTGATTCTATATCTATAACATTTTGGCTATAATTTCCCAGCAGTAATTGTTGTACAAAGCACAATCACTCACACGCAAAACATGCGTGTCATTAATGTTGTGTCACACAAAAGCGACAATAACGACAACAAATTATGACATTATCTAGGATATAGAGCAGGTGCTTAATTTGTATTAAATTCTCACATGAGTCATGACTAAACAATTTATTTTTTAGTGGGTTGACCACATATTCGGCCATGACATTATGGAGACATTAATGGTAATTAGTCACCATACTACCACTTAACCTTTCCCTAACATGTCTTGCGAGGTGTATGTTAACAACGAACACAAAAGTAGACGCAAAGGAGTTTGGTCGTGCGGTGCAGTTGGTCCTTATTATAGAATCAGGAATTCATACTATGCGGCCCGAAATGTGTTTCGAAACAGGCTTTAAAGAGTCACAATCGATATATTGATACCTGGCCATAAAGCTACAAGAAATCCTACATATACACTCGCTGTCGGAATTAAAATTCAAATCATTTGTTTGGATTTTTTAAGAATTGTTATATTATGTTGGCCCGAACTTTGTGTTCTACGTAAAGTGGCCCTTTTTCGTCAAAATTTCAAATCAATTTATAATTAAAAGAAGAAATACATATTTTTGATTATATTTCAAAAAATAAGGACAACAACAAGTCTAATCATATCCTTTTCCAGATAGAGACCGGAGTCTTAACAGAATTTGCATCAAAATGTCACGCCCGTTGCAATTTAAATACCCACACGATTTTACTTGAAGAAACCAATGTATACGGCCGTGTATACCGATTACATTTATTGAGGGAAACACATTATTCGCTCACGAATAATTATATTTTTATACACGTAGTTAGAATTAAAAAAAAAAATAATTTATAAAAATAAATATAATTTTAACAAGTAGGAAGGATAGAGTGGGGCGGGCCGGGCCGACTATGTGACACCCTCCACGTTATATCCCATTACATTGGGATTTGGGAAGAAAGTGAAATCGGGAACGATTTTTGATTGGTACCCTAGAGCGGAAAAAGTGAAATCGAGAGGGAAATTTGTAGGGGAGCTATATCTAAATTTGAACCGATCTGACCCACTATCACCATAAATATTTCTAGTTTAATTATAAGGTACTGCGCAGAAGTTGAAGCAAATCGAGAAAGAAATTGTGGTTTCCAGAGCGGGAAAAGTCAAATCGGTAACGAAATCTTCAAAGTAAATAGACTCCATCGTTGCCTTGCAAAATTTACTTCTACCAATATCCTTTAGTAGATGGGAAACTTTTTTTAGCGATACGCCTCATTAGTAGCACTTTGACCGACTATAATTTCTTAATTAAAATAAAAGTATTCTTTGGAATGGCTTGCAATTAGTAAACGCAACCACTAAAATATTAACATGATTTTAAGAGCGGATCAGTTGTATTTGACGCCAATATTTTAAAAAAAAGCGCTTTATATTCTGTAAATTTCTTAACAGTTCCTGAGATTGATGAAATTAAAAGTTTAGCATTTAAAGAAATATTAAGAGTTAACATCATAACACGGAATAACTTAGAAATTAATGTACACTGAAAGAAAAACGTACGTAGCCAGAACGAAATTTTACGGTGCAGCAACGAATTTGGTCATTGTAATTCAACCAAATTCGGCGTTGCTGCAACGAAAAAACATTCGTTGATACAACAAATCTTGATTTAATGGAAATCCGCAACGAATATATTCAATGTTGCAACCACTGATTCGTTGCTACAACAATATTGTTTCGTTGCTACGACCAATGCTGATTCGTTGCTGCAACAATGCTGCTTCGTTCCTGCAACAATGTTGTTTTGTTGGTTGAACAATGTTGTTTCATTGATGCAACAACTCTGATCAGTTGATGCAACAACTCAGTTTCGTTGCTACAACAACACGGTTTCTTTGCTGAAAAAAATATTCGCTGCGGCAACGAACGCCGACGTTCGTCCCGGCCTCGAACGATTTTCTTTCAGTATATAGAATTTAGTTTCATAATAACTTTCTTGGACTTCGAAGTGATTATTATTATTAAATTTAAGTGATTATAAAATTTCAGATTTAGATATAGCCCAAATACAAATGTTTCTCCCAAATTTTTAACCGATATGGTCCAAACTATACATATTATATTTCACCTATTTCGTTACAGATTTCAATATAACCCCATACAAATGTCCTTTCCGATTTAACATTTTCTGTCAAACACATACATTTACATGATGCAAAAATCCTTCCCAATTTCACTTTTTTGCCGAATTGAATTGTAATGAGATTTGTTTGGGTGATGCCCATATGTCCATACTTTAGTATAACCCAAATGGGGCCGTTTCTGATCTATTATAGCTCTAGACACTACATCTTACATCGGATCTTCATCAAATTTTGCAGATCATGATATTTTTTTCAACTAGGAATACCTACAGTGAATGAAAAATATATAGGCCCATGCTTTGGACCAGGCCCAGAATGTTGTTATAGGCCCCCTTTTGAAATGTCGGTCCTATTACTACTGTATAATTTGTATTTGTCTGTCGGATAATTGGATCAATTACCATATTATTAACCATATTCATTAAATATGACTAAATATGAATTTATAGTAGCTGTATAATTTATATGAACTAAATAAAATTGCTCCCATGAAATACCTGGGTTTAGTAATCAAAGCGAGGTACATACGCAGCGAGTGGTGGAGTGGGCCCCGCCCGACTTTGGCTTTTCCTTAGTTGTTTGTATTTATTAATGTTTTTCCATGTAAAAATAAATGAGAGCATTTTCGTTGCATCAACGAATATTGAATTGTTGCAGGAACGAAACTAGGAAAAACGGGTTTCATACCATAAACATTAAAATCGTGCAGCAACGTCGCAGTTTGTTGTGGGCAAGTAATATTTCGTTGCTGCAACGAAATGACAATAACGAATCAGATTCGTTGATGCAACGAACGATTCTTCTTTCAGTGTACTTACACAAAATAAGTCAAAGAATAAGAATATGTAGAGGAATTGTCAACAAAATGTTGCAACAACAGAAAATACATAATCTGAATTGACTTTGGTTTCCGCAACTTTTTGTTAGTTCCAACTCAATAATAAATTAAAATTAAAAAACAAAATTATATTCTTTGCTCTTATCATGTGAGAATAAATACATTGAATACTTCTGTTGATTAAAAAAATTATATATTAATTATAAATTCGTAGAAAGTGCAACAGAAACAACATAAATACCATGATGGAAAAAATGTCGAATGCCTTGGTTTTTTTAAATTATCTAGAAAACGAATTTTTTCCAAAATCGACATTAGTACCAATTATACAGTTAATTAACAGATATAAGTTAAGCATATGGTCAAAGAAACCCGTTTTATTTTAACCTTTTTGTCATTTTAAATGTGTACGACGGTCATGTTCGACATAATGGAAATGCCCAAATATAGCTCCCCATTTGACTTTTTCCGCTCTAGAAACCACATATTTTAACTGTTTCCCACTGGAAACGTCTATGGTGAAAGTGAGTCAGATCGGTTTAGATTTAGACATAGACCACAAAAAATGTCGTTCGAGATTTTACTTTTTTCGCTCTAATATCCACATATTTTAATCGATGTGTCTCTCAGACAGAACACGTTTATTTCAGCTGGAAACGTACATTGTGAAAGTAGATCACATCGGTTCATAGTACCCGTACAAAAATCTTTCACTATTTCACTTTTTCTGCGAATTCAATTGTAATGGTCTAGAAAGTGGTGGGTATCTTATAGTCTGCCCCGCTTGACTTAAGCCTTTTCTTACTTGGGCTCCTTGCACATGTCTTACATATTTTGACTTTCTCCGCTGTAGAAACAAAAAATACGGATGGCAAATATTGCAATCTGATAAATCGCAAACTTTGAATCGCGATTTTAATACTACTAGGAAACATACAAAAATGTAATGGGATGGATAGTGGAGGGTATCATACAATCGGTTACACACTTGTCATCTTCAGCATCTTGTCGTTTGCTAAATATTTCACTGATTTTGTCTCATTTTCCCATTATATCCCGATGAGTATCCATCGCTTGATGGCTCTTATGACGAGGCAATGCATCCTCATATAAATATACATAAGTACTCAACTTGACTTGTAATTAGGGTTTGCATTTTTCCGTACTTTTTATTTCCCGGGAAACGGGAATTATTTTTTCAATTTCCCGGGATCCCAGGACAGCACGGGAAATCGTCAACATACTGTTTACCATGAGTTAAGCTTATTTTTTCCAATGAAACATTCACATTTTATTGAACTAAAATAAATATATACTTCACAACGAACCTGTTACAGAATTCATGTAGTATTAGATCAATTTAAACATCTTTTCAAGTTTCAAAATTAATTAAAGATCAGATATTTCTTATTTTATTGGAAAATGTAGACGCGACGGAGAAGATAGTTCACATTAATAGTCAGTAGAGCATTAAATTAAATGTTTTTTTCTTTGTCCTGTCGCTTCGAAAACTTTAAATTCTTTATTTTTGGCGTTCGGACACACGCCTAAAATCTACTTTTCCCGGATTATCAATTTTTCATATGGAGCTTGACAGGAAAAATGTCTATTTGTCATCCAACTGCAATATTTGATATACCTGATTAAAAGCGAGGTAATCTAAATTTTTATACAACATTTTTAATTTTATTGTGGAAATGATGGAAAAAATATGCGAAGAAATATGTACAATTTTCTTCTGAATTCCCGCGGGATTCCCGTATGAATTTCCCGGATACGTAAATGATAAATGTGCGAATTCCCGGGAAATTTCCCGCGAGAAATCCCGAGATGCAAACCCTACTTATAATTAATTCAAAAATGTACTATGCAATAAAATGCATGTTTATGCTTCAGTAAGCTTCAGTGCGTGAATTATAAAATGCACTCAATAGTCACCTAAGTACGTAGTCAAAACAGATTCTGAGCTGACTTCTATTGATTTATGCAATCAGTAACAACATCAAGAGTTATTTAATTAAAAAATATTCATTCAACAGCACTGAATGAAAAATAATGCCAAAGAACTCATTGAATCCTAACATTAGATAGATTGAGTGCGAGAGTGGCATGCGTGGCAATATTGACTGTGTGAATGAGGAATTCAATATGTTTGCGGGTATTTGAAGGATTTATCTAGTTACTCGTGTTAGTAGTTATATTTGTAGCGATTGTGCTGTGTGAATGCCGAACCGAATGTGACTAAAGTGGATGAAAGTATTGACACTTAGTGTGCGAGCATGTGTTTGTATATAAATAAATGTGATTTTGTAAAAAAAAATCCGGTTTTCATTATTTTGTTGCAGTCATTACTATTGTAATTCAATCAGAGAAACATTCTATAGATTTTTTTATGCTATTTGATTTATTCCACTTTAATAGCTGTTAGTTATGACTGTGTAATGAAGTGATGCAATACGGGAGTTTTTTACAATGTTGGTATACATATTTGTTATAACCTACATAACTCTGTCATAAATATAGGTTATAACACCGAGTGAAAAGAAACGAAACTAATTTGATAGCTCATGGAAATGTCTATATAATTTTTAAAGCTGGCACGAAATATACCAAAATGGTGTACTATTCGACATTTTAAAGGATATAATTATTCAAATTTTAATTGTAATGCTTTTGCTAGACCTAGAAACGCCGTGTTGATAGCAAATTAAAAGGGCTCTTTGGGAAACCTAAATAATTTTAGTGGTTTTACGAAGGTTTTATGATCATTTAAAATTGTAATCCTTTATTATCCTTAAAGGAATGTCGTAAACATGACAATATTTTTAAAACTGGAATGATGTGAAGTAAATAAAGTATAATATATTTGGTTTCTAGGAACGTCAAATCGAATGAAACCACAAAATTTAACCGATTTTTATCAAATTTGGTACAACACCTCATATTTTAACTAGAAACATCTCTGACGAAAGTGTGTCAAATCGGTTCAGATTTAGATATAGCTCTCATACAAATTTCGCTCCCGATTTGAGGTTAATAGCTGTAGAAACCACATACCTTAACCGATTTTCTTCAAATTCGGCAGGACATCTTATATTTACACTAGAAACATCTATGGTAAAAGTGGGGTGAGATCGGTTCAGAGTTACATATAGCTCCGATACAAATGTTGTTCACATTTCCATCGAATTGAAATGTAGTGGAGTAGAATTTGTAGGGTATTACAATCGGCATCGACCGACGTTAGCCTTTTCTTACTCGTTATACCCTACACCACTTCGTGGACTAGGGTATTATAAGTTAGTTTTCCGCCAAATGTTTGTAACACCAACAAATAATCGAGCTAGACCCACCTTTAAGTATACGGATCGGCTTAGAATCACCAGCTGAATCGATTTACCGATGTCTGTCTGTCCGTCCGTCTGCTGTCCATCTAAGCTTGTTCGCACTCTACAGGTCGCAATTGCTGTCCGATTATCATGAAATTTGACAGAAGTTACTTTTTTTTGGCCAAGGACGATCGGTATTGAATTTGGAGGAAATCGGTTCAGATTGACTTTTTCCGCCTTATAAAGGGTACTATATGTACCTGATTTTCTTCAAATTTAACACCTTATAATCTAATTAGAAATACCTGTGACGAAAGCGGGTTAGATCGGTTCAGATTTAGATATAGTCCACATACAAATGTCGCTCCCGATTTCAATTTTGCCGCTTTAGAATCCACATATTGTACCCGATTTTCTTTAAAATTGGCACTACATTTTATAATCGAACTAGAAATACCTATGCTGAAAGTGGGTAAGATCGGTTCAGATATAGATATATCCCCCATACAAATGTCGCTTCCGATTTGACTTTTTCCGCTCTAGAAACCAAAAATTGTACCCAACTTTCTTTCAAATTGACACAACATCTTATAATTCAACTAAAAACACCTATGATGAAAGCGGGTAAGATCGGTTCAGATTTAGATATAGCCCCCATACAAATGTCGCTCCCGATTTCACTTTTTCCGCTTTAGAAACCACATATTGTACCCGATTTTCTTCAAATTTGGCACAACATCTTATAATGGAACTAGAACTATGCTGAAAATTGGTATGATCGGTTCAGATTTAGATATAGCCCCCATACAAATGCCGCTCCCTATTTGAAGTTTTCCGCTTTAAAATCCACATATTGTACCCGTTTTTCTTTAAAGTTGTGTCAAATTTAAAGACACATAACAATCCAACTAAAAAATATGGTGAAAGTGGGTAAAATCGGTTCAGATTTAGATATAGCCCTCCTACAAATGTTGCTTCCGAATGTTTAACCGATTTTGGCCAAACTTTACATATTATATTTCACCAATAAACATACATGGTGATTGCGGTTCACATCATTCCAGGTTTCAATATACCCCCATACAAATGTCCTTTCTGATTTAACATTTTTTGTCAAACACATACATTTACAGGATGTAAAAATCCTTCCCGATTTCACTTTTTTACCGAATTGAATTGTAATGAGATAAAAAGTCCGCCCGTCTTTAGCCTTTCCTTACTTGTTTTGGAGATGCCCATATGCCCATACTTTGGTATAACCCAAATGGGCCCCATTCTGATCTATTACAGCTCTAGAAACTACATATTACATCGAATCTTCATCAAATTTTGCAGATCATGATATTTTTCAACTAGGAATACCTACAGTGAATGAGAAATATATAGGCCCAAAATGTTGTTATAGGTCCCCTTTTGAAATGTCGGTCCGATTCATCCTATTATTAACCATATTCGAATTAATAGTAACAGTATAATTTATATGAAATACATAAAATTGTTCCCATGAAATAACTGGGTTTTGTAATCAAAGCGAGGTACATACGCAGGGATTGGTTTATTACATAGTCGGTCCCGCCCGACTTTACAATTTCCTTACTTGTTTTCAGTATTATTTGAAGTGTATGATATGTGTGTGCTTTTATTAAAATCTATAGCATTGCTCGGAACCCTCTCTGACTTTATGACACAAATAATCCGGCCTTAAGTATTTTTATACAGTCCACGAGAGTATTATATCTTTGGGCATTTTTTTGTAACACACAAGGAAGCGAGATAGACCCATTGTTAATTATACCGATCGACATAGCAACACTTTCTGAATCGATTTAACGATGTCCGTCTGTCTTTAATCATGTAGTGACCACAACCAAATGAAACTTTCCACAACGAAGTTTTTCGAGATAGGGACGAACGCTATGTATTTTGAAGAAAAGCCCAGGTACGAATTTAACTGTCAATTTGGTTCTTTTCACTCTAAATATGACATATTTTAACAGAAATGGGCCAGATCGGTTCAGATTTATTTATAGCTCCCATACAAATTTCGCTCCCTACTTTACTTTTTCCGCCCCAGAAACCGAATTTCTTCAAATTAAGCATAACACTTTATACTTGAACTGAAAGCACCTATTGTGAAAGTGGGTCACATCATTCCTTTTTTAACGAGTTCAATTGTATTCGGATAGAAAGTGGATTTTATCATAAAGTCGGCCTTGACTTTAGCCTTTCCTTAATTGTTTAACTCTAAGAGAGTAAGTAGGGTTAACCGACTTCCGCGTTTTGTTTTTTTTTTTCGCGCCGCTACAACGAGATTGACTTTTTAGACCCCAAATCCATTGTTGCTTTGGACAGTTGAGATCATCAAACTCGTATGAATAGCCTACATATAATATTCCTCATTTCCTTCATAATATTCCTTGTTTGCCCGCTGTCATAGTCGTCTTATAATAATTCTGCCTTTTCGGTACGTTTATCCCATCCTAATCGCACTTCACATTTGTTACATTCTACTCAGCCACATAAAGAGTTTACGTCTGAAAGCTTCCTTTACTTGGCCACATTCCATTATGACCTTAACATAAATCTCAACTTGACCACTTCATTCCAGAAGTATTTTATGAAAATTGTTATAGCCCCCGTTACTTTATGTCCGAGCAATTTTTGGGACCCCGAACATATGTCGCATTGTGCGGTCTGTTTGTGCGTTCAGTCCTTTTTGACTGCTATCATAGAACATAAGGTCGATGTTTTCCGATTTCCTTTTTCGTTTGGCTTTCCTTCGTTGTTTTGTGATGTTTCTTTCACGTTTGTGACAAATTAAACTTAAATTACTCAGCAAACTCTTGGCACAGCACTCAACCCTGTCACGCAAAAGAAACTTTTCAAAACTAAACGTACAATTTTGGTAAATTAATACTTGGCTAGTTAAACTTCAGTTTAGTCATTAAAAACTAATTCAAATTCATTTGGAATTTGTTACAAGTCGTGTAAATGGCCTGTAGCTGTAGTTAAGACACAATATACAAATCGTGAGTTGGCTAAGCAACATGAACTGAGCAATTAATGGAGGTACAGTGAATCATGAAAGTTTTCATGCAACATTATGTGTTGAGAACTTTTTATACCCTTCACCATTGGAATGGGTTATACTGAGTTTGTTATTCCGTTTGCTAAGATGATCTAGTCATGTACGTCTGTTGAAAGCACACTAGCTTCTAAACTAAAGAAGCAAGGACGACCAAATTTTCCACGAATGAATCTAATAGTTGTTTGCAAATGGACTAAATCGATATTTCGAGTATTTAACTTGATACTTGCTAACTTTAATCGAATTTATAGCATGAACGTAAAGTGATACATATTTTCAGGGGGTGAACTGGGCAAAAATGTATCAAACTACTGTAGTGAAATTTGGTGCGTACATTCCCCTGACGTGTCAACAAATGAAAACTTTTATGTTTACTTTTAGGGGGAAAGGAGATATAAGTGCTACCAATCATACGGCGGAAGCTAGAATAAAGAAAATCAGCTAGAATAAAGAAAATCTGTTACTCAAAAACGTGGAAATGCCAAGCGGGTGAACCATTTGAGGCGCAGTCAAGGTCAACATTTGCATGAAATCTTCAAACATTAAATTATATGAACCGTACTATCGATTCAAATAAAGATTTCATGCATTTTCTTATTTCTTTTTTTTTTGAACAACTTTCCTATAGCTTTAAAAAACCACCCAATATATGCAATCATGTCAAACCGAACACTTTTTAAATTACCATTTCCGATTTCTTAGTAGAATAACTGCACTCTAAAATATTTAATTTAAAAACAGAATTTTTTAAAAGATATGACCAATTGAGAATTAGTAAAATCAAAATAAAAGGATTGAGGTAGGAACATTGAAAATTGTGAAACGCGCAAAGAACGAAGGCTTATTTAAAAGATTGTATTGTATTTAGTTATCTTTTGTGGTTTTCTTAAAATGTAAACAAGTAAGGAAAGGCTAAAGTCGGGCGGGGCCGACTATATAATACCCTACACCACTCCCTGCGTATGTACCTCGCTTTGATTACTAAACCCAGGTATTTCATGGGAGCAATTTTATTTAGTTCATATAAATTATACAGCTACTATAAATTCATATTTAGTCATATTTAACGAATATGGTTAATAATATGGTAATTGATCCAATTATCCGACAGACAAATACAAATTATACAGTAGTAATAGGACCGACATTTCAAAAGGGGCCTATAACAACATTCTGGGCCTATATATTTTTCATTCACTGTAGGTATTCCTAGTTGAAAAAAATATCATGATCTGCAAAATTTGATGAAGATCCGATGTAAGATGTAGTTTCTAGAGCTATAATAGATCAAAAACGGCCCCATTTGGGTTATACCAAAGTATGGGCATATGGGCATCACCCAAACAATTCTCATTACTATTCAATTCGGCAAAAAAGTGAAATCGGGAAGGATTTTTGCATCCTGTAAATGTATGTGTTTGACAAAAAATGTTAAATCGGAAAGGACGTTTGTATGGGGGTATATTGAAATCTGGAACGAAATAGGTGAAATATAATATGTATAGTTTGGACCAAATCGCTTAAACATTTGGGAGAAACATTTGTATTTGGCCTATATCTAAATCTGAACCGATCTTACCCACTTTCAGCATAGGTGTTTCTAGTTCGATTATAAAATGCTGTGCCAATTTTAAAGAAAATCGGGTACAATATGTGGATTTTAGAGCAATTTCTGCATAGGTATTTCTAGTTGGAATATAAGATGTTGTGCCAAATTTAAAGAAAATCGGGTACAATATGTGGTTTCTAGAGCGGAAAATGTCAAATCGGGTGCGACATTTGTATGGGGGATATATCTAAATCTGAACCGATTTCCTCCAAATTCAATACCGATGGTGAAATAACTTCTGCCAAGTTTCATGACAATCGGAGAACAATTGCGACCTGTAGAGTGCGAACAAGCTTAGATGGACAGCAGACGGACGGACAGACAGACATCGGTAAATCGATTCAGCTGGTGATTCTAAGCCGATCCGTATACTTAAAGGTGGGTCTAGCTCGATTATTTCTTGGTGTTACAAACATTTGACGCGAAAATAACTTGTAATACCCTGGTCCACGAAGTGGTGTAGGGTATAAAAATAGGCATAATCCCGTCGATTATAAACAAACCATATACATTTTAGAATTGAGAAATGCAGTACGAGCTCGAGCTGCACATAGCTGATGCAATAACCGAATAGTTACGATAACCAAACCCCAAATTGACCTTTGAATAATTATATCAGACTAAACTCAATAGATGTATTGAACTGTTTACAGCAATTCGTTTGGATTTTTTTTGATTTATTAACACCGTATTGCAAATCCGTCATACGATTTAGGAGTCGGCGAATTGTTTCTGGATAATTAGGGTTCGAATGAGCTCTCAGAAATTCTAAAAATATCTTTTTCAACGTTTCTTTTGGCATTGCGTGAAATAGAGGTGATTGGAATTTGAAAAATTGGATACCTGACACCTATATTTGTATTATAGTTCTCGGATACGATATCAACTCTGGAAAATATGATTTCACGAACACATTGATTATCCAACGATATTGTAATGATATTTGCAATCTGCGGACCACAATTTTCCAAATAAGTTATTTAACGGATCTCCAACAACAAAGTTAGTGTACTTAACACAAGACAATCTACAATAATGAAGCAGGAAATAGACTAAGCAAAAAACTGTAAGGTGACTACATTTGGTCTAAGTTTGCACCCTGCACTACTCTCTACTAAAATTGCATGATTTTAAGTTCTATATCTCGATGGTTTCAATTGAATTGATATTAATTTCAATGACATCAATTCTTGTATATCGCAGTAAATTTCCACACATCCGAGTCTGCTGGGTCGATTTTATGGGTTCTTACTAATGCGCGGTCCTTCTAATTCAGCTTCGTCTCTGGCTAAATTCATAGTATCTTCATCTATCCAGAACATAGAAAAGGAACATTCCAACTTTTGTACAGAATTTGCGATAATCGAGACCATAAGTTGCGCTTATAAAGATTCAAATGATAATATTTAAATGGTTGCAGACAACGAGCAGTTGCTATAATACGTGGTTGCGATCACAGAGCTCACACTGTAAAAATAATTAAAAAACTATAATAAATGTAGACGACCGAAAACGCTATTTTTGAATGAATGTATGCATTGACTGGTCCACGAAAAAGGGAGAAAGAGATTAACTCAATATTAGAAACTGCTTAATAAAGGAGAAAAAGTATATTTTTTAATGTTAATTGTTTTTTAACCAGTAATGCCTGCGTTGAAAGTGTATTCTGCATTAATAATTGCCTAACCTAGGTCACGGTATAAGACAATTTTTAACTTTTATTAAGAATATGAAATATGAAAATATTCTAGTCAAATACAAAATCTTCCATACATTTTTACAAGAACTAAATATAAAATGGAATTTGTCGATTTTTTAAAAAACCTGGAGTCGTTAAAATTTGGCGGTTTTTGGCGATTTCTGACAATTGATTTGGCGATAGAAGTACAAAATAATCTGACAACCCTGGTTTGTAACAGCAAAGAGGGAGGGAGATAGACACATTGTTAATTATACCGATCGACTTAGAATCACTTTTTGAATCGAATACGAATTTCGCTCATGGATTGACTTTTTCCGCCCCAGAAACCACGTATTTTCACCAAATTTCTTCAAAGTGAGCATAACACGTTATATTTGAACTGGAAGAACTTATTGTGAAAGTTAGTCACTTCATTCCATGTTTGGATACAGCCCCGATACAAATAGTCTTCTCGATTTGACAAATTGGACCAGGTCATAATAGCCTATGATTAGGAAACATACAAAAATTCTTCCTGTGTTCAGTTTTTCCTCACTTGTTTTTACTTGTTTTCTTCTTAAATTATAGACAATCGAATTAGGTAAAAATCATATTAAAGGTGGGATTCATCTTCAATTTATGGCACTTTTTCCTAAAAATATGTGTTATATCTCCTGTTGTATAATATGTACGTGTTTTCTTAGATATTTGTTGTGCAAAAACAGTACATAAAAATAAGACGATACATGTCGTAAATTTAGAATTAGTTTGCTGTAATGCCCACCAAACGTACACAGTTACAATGTGGTGATTGTTATAATTAAAAATTCTCCATTATAGCAGATGGATTTCGATTGATTTTTGATTGAAACTCTGAATGAAAAACGAAATGCTAGTTTTTCCACTTCATTCAACAATATACATAATAAATTTGTTACACTTCAGTACATTTATCGAAAATAATCCGCCGGTTTTTAAAATTGTTTGTATTTCGTATTTGGTATTTATAAATATGTAAGTTGTATGTACATGTAATGGAAAATTATTTACAATGATTTTCAAATGTTATATAAATCAGTAAATGAATAAGTATTTTCGACAAAGTAAAAACTGGATTATAGAATTCACTTCAAAAGCCATATCATGTAACAGCGACAATTGTTTTTGTACATATTCTCCGATGGTTTAAAATTGTAAACCGACTGAAAACCCCCGGTTCAAACACATGGAAAGCGCATGTGAAGATTTGTAGTTGTGTGCATGTAACGAAAAAGTCAGGAATGTACAACTCATTAACACTGCACAACGTAAATTACATCCAAAAAAATAAAAAAACACATAGGGTTGTTTTAATACTCTCACAATGGTATTCACCTTTTGTGCATTTGTATCACTCTTCAACTGGATTTATTTATTACACCGATCGACTTAAAATTACTTTTTGAACCGATTTAGACATGATTAGATTAGATTATTTTTAGATCTAGACCATCTACTCTTACAAAGTAGAAATGTTAATACAGAAAACGAAAATCGGTCGCCGACCACGGGCTTTTAAAAAAGCCAATTTCTATAAACCGAGGAAGCCGGGGTGTTTTCATGTCGCTTAGCCGAAATTTAAGATACAAAACATTTGACGATCATTCTAACCAAGATTGGCTGTAGTAATTTGAACATTGTGTGCTATGTAAACAAATAGCAAGGAACAGACGAGCGGGGCTATATATTTGCGTTATGATCCTCTTTTACTGTAAGTGTTTCTAACTGAGGTCTATATCAAAACAAACTCTTATGTGCGTGGGGGCACTATGAAACATTGATCCATATGGTCAACCTTAACAGTAGGTGTTCCTATGTGATCAGAAAAAATTTAATCAAAATATGATGTAAGTTATATTATTAGACTTCTGAACAGTCTAATAATATAATAATAGTATAAACTGTTATGCTGATATGCTAATATCTGTAAAGAAATCGAAGAGGTATTTTATAAAATGTTACTAATAAATTCAAAATAATATACATGCAATCTAAAGTAATAAATAAGTATTAAACCAGTAAGGAAAGGCTAAAGTCGGGCGGGGCCGACTATACGATACACTCCACTTTCTATCCGAATACAATTCAACTCGGTAAAAAGTGAAAACGGGAAGAATTTTTGTATGTTTCCTTATCATAGGCTAATATGACCTGGTCCAATTTGTCAAATCGAAAAGAATATTTGTATCGGGGCTATATCCCAACATGGAATAAAGTGACTAACATTCAAAATAAGTTCTTCCAGTTCAAATATAACGTTTGGTGGTCACTTCAAAGAAATTCGGAGAAAATTTGTGGTTTCTGGGGCGGAAAAAGTCTATCCGGGAGCGAAATTTGTATTGGATCTATATGTAAATCTGAACCGATCTGACCCATTTTCACCATGGGTGTTTCTAGTTGAAATATAAGATATTTTGAAAGATTTGAAAGAAATCTGTTAAAATATGTAGTTTATAGAGTGGAAAAAGTGAAATCGGGAGAGAAATTTGTGTGGCAGCTATATATAAATCTGAACCGATCTGGCCCATTTTTACCACAGGTGTTGCTAGTTGAAAAATAAGATGTTTTGCCAAATCTGAAGAGAATCTGATACAATTTATGGTTTCTAGAGCGGAAAAAGTCAAATCGGGAGCGAAATTTGTATGGGAGCTATATATAAATCTGAACCGATCTGACCCATTTTTACCACAGATGTTTCTAGTTGAACTATAAGATGTTTTGCCAATTTTGAAGAAAATCTGTAAAAATATGTGGTATCTAGAGTGAAAAGAGTCAAATCGGGAGTGAAATTCGTATGGGGGCTATATCTAAATCTGAACCGATTTTCTTCAAATTAAATAGCGTTCGTCCTTATCCCGAAAAACTTAGTTGTGCAAAGTTTCATTTGGTTCTGTGTACAATTGCGACCTGTATCGTGATTACAAGAATAGATGGACAGACAGACAGACGGACGGACATCGCTAAATCGATTCAAAAAGTGATTCTAAGTCGATCGGTATAATTAACAATGGGTCTATCTCTCTTCCTTTTGGGTGTTACAAACAAATGCACAAAGGCATAATACTCTCGTGGAGTGTATAAAAATGACAATATTGCTGCTCAACATATAAATTTAAGTTTTCGAAGCTACAGGAGAGGGAATTGATAATTTAAGATCTAAGGGGTAGAAAAACAATGAAGAGTCCCCAAAAAGGAGGATAAACTAGGGAACAAGGAATGGAGAATAGTAATAGTGAATATGGCTACGAAGGCAGATAAATTCCCAATTCCAAGGATAGACGAGAATTTAGATAAATTAGGCAGAGCTAATTACTTTTCAACTCTCGATTTAACGAAAGGGTTTTACTAAATAAAAATAGTACCAGAAGACCGCGAGAAAACCGCATTTACGACACATAACCGTCATTACGAGTTTATGCCTTTTGGTTTGAAAAATGCTCCGGCAGCATTCCAAAGAATGACGAAGGGAACATGTCAATAAAATCTGGACGCCATCTTAGTATTTTCTACATCTCTACAAGAGCATATAACGAATCTGGAGAAATAATTTCGATCTTTAAGGAAGGCATATATAAAAGCATCTCTGAACAAAAGCGATATTCTTAAAAAGGAAACAGTCTTTTTAGGACATGTCGTCAATAAGGACGAACCTAACCCAAATAAAGTAGATTGAATTAAGAGACAACCTATTCCGAAGAAAGTAAAGAAGATTCAAAGCTTTTTAGGACTGATTATGCAAAAATTGCAAAACCTATGACATTAAGGTTGAAAAAAGACTCTGTTATCAATATAAATGACATCGGTTACAAAAATTCCTTTGAAAAACTTTAGGCAATATTGATGTCGGATATGGTATAAAAGTATCCGGTATCAATGAATATGAATTTGAAAATAAAGCGGTGCCGCACTTTCAAGAATAAGGGAAATTAACGTATTTGAAGGACAGAAGAAACACATTTCCACAATGTGTGGAAAATCTTATAAGGCAAGGAGAGTTATATTAAAACATTTAAAATCGCACGAAGGCAAGCAAAATAGAACGTGCAAAATATGTAACGCCATATTAGCATACCGCGAAACATTAAAGTCTTATTATTTAGGAAAACATGGTCTAAGTGAACAGGAAACACATAAACTAATGGCAGAAACAAGAAATCTATCTCGTGTACCAACTGCACATTCAGCCGAAGACGGCACAGATTATTTTGCAAAGACCATTAAAATCATTTGACTACGAAATTATAGCGAACAAAACAATCGAAGAAACAATATTCGGAAAACGCAGAATAACTTATTATTTAAAACATTGCACATCCCAAAAAATATTATCAGATGCAGCAACACATGACAATGTAGGATTATACTGTGAGAACATGACAGACAGAATATAAATAAGAAAAAGGAACATGAGGAAGCAATCTTCAAAAATGTGTCCTAAATATTAGGTGTATTGCCAGGCATCATTAGGGAGAAACATTTCCTCCCATTTGTAATTTCTTGATTCAGTTACAGACAAAGTGACTGAAAAGTACAAATTTCAAAGATTCATTATATTTCGCGACCACATTGGAATGTACACATCTAATTTCATGATTCTAGGTACATCCGTATACTTGGTACCAGTTAGTTATTTTTTTCATTTTGACCCTAAAAGTACGAATTTGGGAAGATAATCATATTTTGCATGTCTGCAAAGACAGACGTGTGTAAACACCGAATTTCATGTTTCATACTACAGCCGTCTGCTTGGTTCCAATTTTATCCCGTTTTGATCCTAAAGGTACGAATATCGAAATATATCTTTATTTTTCGCATCTACACAGTCAGAGCAATGTACACACCGAACTTCACTATTCTAACTACAGCCGTTTGGTTGGTACCTTTTTTATCCCCATTTTCTGCATAAAAGTACAAATTTCGAAAAGTTCCTTTATGTTTCGTGTTTAAACAGTCAGATGAATGAATACAGAGAATTTCATGTTTCTAGCTGTATCATTGGTAACATTTTTATACCTTTTGGTCCCATTTCACCCGTTATTTTTTTTTGTAATTTTTGGTGTTTCTACATTGATGTGGAGTGCAACAAGTGTATAGAAAGCAAAAAATTTCAAAAAAAATATACTTAAATAATATAAATATTAGGGGTATTCGACAGTTAGCGTGCTTTCAACAGACAGACGGACATGGCTAGATGGGGTGGTTTAATGGGATCTCCTACGAATATTTCATGGTGTTACAAACTGAATGACAAAGTGAATATGCCCTCATCCCAAAACAACTTTACGTAAAGACCAATTCAATAAAATAAAGAATCTTTCCAGATCTTTGGAAGTACTTACTGGCGATCATACTGATGATATCTCCAGTATTTGTACAGAAACTGATAATGATTTAAACCAAAGCATTGGATACACACTTGTAGAACTAGGCGAGAGACAACTTATTCAAAATTATACTAAAATTCTTCACATATTCAAACCTGACCACTACTTGGAATATTTGAAACAAGTAGAAAAGGAAATTTCGCTAATAGACGACCCTTACTTGAAACATCAATTGAAACACACCAAAACTCAACTAACTAGTTTAATACCGACAAAAAAAGGACTAATAACATTTTGGGAACAGGACTAAAATATGTTTTCGGAACAATGGATAATGAAGACAGAGCAGAAATTGAAGAAAAACTTAGAATCATTGCAACAAATGATCATAATTTGATTGGTCATTCAAGTAAACAAGTTCGAATCAACCAACACTTTGACGAACAGCTAAATAACCTTACAATACTTCAAAATGAACAATATAAATTGTTGTATACATTACTAGCAGTACCCGCTGCTTCGCACGCGAAAAAGCCAGTTATTTGTTAATTTTATCCGTCTTTGTTTTTGGATAGTATTTATTTAATTTTCTTTTGGTGGATATCGATAAATCTAAAATAGTAATTTGGAAACCTCCTATTAGCTAGCACTCACACACAGTCAAATGAATGTGCTTGTCGATATGCACTAAATTTCACGATTCTAGCTGTAATACTAAAGTTGGTACCATTTGTATCCCTTTTTGTCCCGCTGGCAACTTAGAAGCGAGAAATCCATTTATGTTGCAAGTCTACGTTGTCAGAGAAATTTAAACACAAAACTTCACGACTATAGCTGAAATATTTTAATTGGTACTATTTTTATCCCGCTCATTGTTTATAAATACAAAATTTGAAAAATTCCTTTAGATTTGCGCTTCTCGTTGTCAGTAGAACTTACACACCACATTTCACGACTATAGCTCCAATAAGAAAGAAAATTTCAAAAAATCCATTTAGATTGCGCTTTACACACAGTTTACACTCCAAATTTCCCGACTATAGCTGCAATTCTTATATTGGAACCCTTTTTGTCCCGCCTACCCCTTAAAAAGTAAAAATTTCGAACAATTCAATTATACTGCATTTCTACATGGTCAGAGGAATTTACATACCAAATTTCACGATTCTAGCTGTAATACTTTATTTGGTACCATTTTTATCCCTTTTTGCACCTCTCATCCCTTAAATGTACAAATTTCGAAAAATCCATTTATGTTGCGCGCCTACATGGTCGGAGAAATCTACACGCCGAATTTCACGATTCTAACTACAATAATTTAGTTGGTACAACTAAATTATGGGTGTGCTCTCGCACACCCATAATAAGTACAAATTTCGAAAAATTTATTTAGATTTGCACTTCTACGTTGTCAGAGGAATTTACATACCAAATTTCACGACTATAGCTACAATGCTTAAGTTCGTACATCTTTTATCTCTTTTTCCCGCGCACCCCCTAAAAGTACAAATTTCGAAAAAGCCAATTTTACTACGCTTCTATATGGTCAGAGGAATTTACATACCACATTTCACTATTCTATCTGCAATACATTAGTTGGTCCCATTTTTATCCCTTTTTGTGTCGCTCGCCCCTTAAAAGTAAAAATTTCGAAAAATCAAATTTTACTTCATTTCTATATGGTCAAAGGAATTTACATACCAAATTTCACGATTCTAGTTGTAATACATTAGTTGGTACCATTTGAATCTCTTTTTGTCCTGCTCGCCCCCTAAAAATACAAATTTCGAAAAAATCTAACTTTACTTCGTTTCTATATGGTCAGAGGAATTTCACGATTCTAGCTGTAATACTTTAGTTGGTACCATTTTTATCCCTTTTTGTCCCACTCGCCCCTTAAAAGTACAAATTTCGAAAAATCCAATCGTACTTCGTTTCTATATGGTCGGAGGAATTTACGTACCGAATTTCACGATTCTAGCTGTAATACTTTAGTTAGTAGCATTTGTATCCCTTTTTGTCCCGCTCGTCCCTTAAAAGTACAAATTTCGAAAAATCCAATTTTACTTCGTTTCTATATGGTCAGAGGAATTTACATACCAAATTTCACGTTTTTAGCTGTAATACTTTAGTTGGTACCATTTTTATCCCTTTTTGTCCCGCTCGTCCCTTAAAAGTAGAAATTTCGAAAAATCCAATTTTACTTCGTTTCTATATGGTCAGAGGAATTTACATACCAAATTTCACGCTTCTAGCTGTAATACTTTAGTTGGTACCATTTTATTCCCTTTTTGTCCCGCTCGTCCCTTAAAAGTACAAATTTCGAAAAATCCAATTTTACTTCGTTTCTATATGGTCAGAGGAATTTACATACCAAATTTCACGTTTCTAGCTGTAATACCTTATTTGGTACCATTTTTATCCCTTTTTGTCCCGCTCGTCACTTAAAAGTACAAATTTCGAAAAATCCAATTTTACTTCGTTTCTATATGGTCAGAGGAATTTACATACCAAATTTCACGTTTCTAGCTGTAATACCTTAGTTGGTACCATTTTTATCCCTTTTTGTCCCGCTCGTCCCTTAAAAGTACAAATTTCGAAAAATCCAATTTTACTTCGTTTCTATATGGTCAGAGGAATTTACATACCAAATTGCACGTTTCTAGCTGTAATACTTTAGTTGGTACCATTTTTATCCCTTTTTGTCCCGCTCGTCCCTTAAAAGTACAAATTTCGAAAAAATCCCTATTTGTAGCTCGTCTGCATGGTCATTGCAAGGAACTCACCGAATTTCATGTTTACAGCTACTGCCGTTTAGTCAGGAAGAAGGTTCGATGTTTATCCCTTTTTGGGCCATTTGATCCCCTAAAAGTACGAATTTCGTAAAACCCTTTCTTAGTCGACGTCTACGTCATATTTGGGAACTACCCTGAAAATTTCACTACCCTAGCTTCAGCCGTTTGGTCTGGGGGCTGGTCAATGATAAGTCAGTCAGTCAGTAACGCAACTCTTTTATATATATAGATAATAACTATACTTATTAACCTAAATATAACACAAGCATGTAATTATTTCCCAACGGATCTTAAAGGAAATTACCTAATATTATAATGAAAATAGTAAAATTCTGCTGGATAAATGGTATGCCAAAAATCTATACCAAGAAATCATAATTATACCAAACCCAATAAGAATGCTAAATAACACTGATGTATCCTTAAAATAAATAAACTATAAACGCATACAAAATACCGAAATGATAAAAGAATTATCATATAATCAGAAAATACAGAATAATGTAAATTATATAATTGTAATTATATTACTGATAATAATTATTGTATTAATCATATCTTTACATTGCAAATGTCGCAAGATCAATCATACAAAAATCTCTGTAAATGTCCCTCAAAATCCTGTAGGAAATGAAGTCCAATCTAAGTCGGGGGGTGTTATGAAATCTACAAAAGTAGTTAACAGCAGATTACCCTTTGTACACTCCACCAATGCACACATATATATTCCCACAACCTAAAACACGTTACTCATAATTCAACATAATAATATAAAACCATTACCCACACTAATATACATAATATACAACAATACGCATAAATCATCATATTGAATATGAAACCTTAAATATAAGCAAATTGCATAGTATAAACAAATGTAATATTTATAGTAAATGTCACTCACTGATAGTTAATTTGGTAGGACGTGTAAAATGGATCCTCCGTCTAGTAACCTTTGCGCGAAGTGTTTCAACTCGTTAACCGCCAGATATATTGCCTGTCACTTATGCAGGGCTAAGTATCATTTTATCTGTGCCAAAATTGACGATAAATTTGGTGAAATATTCAACAATAATATAAACATTGTTTTTAACTGCGCTGACTGCTTAAGACATTTAACAGATGAAGTAAGAGAACTTAAACAAATGCTTTACTCTTCCGTAAACAAAGAGCTGCAAGTCGTTGACTTTTCAAATAATAAAGAAAAGGAGAAGATGCAAAGAAATGCACAAAAATCTAAACAGAACACATTGTTTCAAAATACAAACGCATTAAATGATCGTAGTGTTGTTTTTGCTGATCAAAGTTCAAGTGCACAGGCAGTAAATGTTTCTTCAAACTTAGCTTGCAATCAACCTGTATTGTCTGCAGCTTCATCAGTGTCTTCATTTACAACAGTTGCGTCTAATGTAGTTGAGAATGATGCCAACATGTATGATGCTAACACACAACCTACGCAACATTATTCTGATTGGGTTAATGTTCAGAGGCGTAGAAAGGGCCAGTAGTATATGGAGTTAAGGCTGATGTTAATGAACTGGAGGTAGTCATTCCGAAGAAATGGATTCATTTGTCATCCTTTAAGCCAACTGTTACGAGTGAACAAATAATGGATTACGTAGAAAAAAATACCGAAATTGGAAAACTACATATGGAATGTTACAAGTTAATCAAAAAAGACGCTGATATTAACAAGCTTAAACGAGTTAACTTCAAACTCGGCATATCTCCGTGTTTTTATAAGGAAATTACCAACCCTGAGCTTTGGGCCACAGATAGAAGGGTACGCTCTTTTGTAAATTTTCCAAGGAAAGAAGCACAAACAGGACATCGTTAGTTGATCCCGTTCCTGGCTTTAAAATATATTACCAGAACTTATCTGGAATGCGAACTAAATCTAAAGAAGTTTTTGATTTTTCGTCTCAATGTGAATTTGATGTGATTGTTGTGGTTGAATCGTGGATAAACTCGGACTTTTTTGATGCGGAGTTTTTTGATGCTGGGCTTTATAATGTTTATCGTAATGATAGGAATGCGAATCTGACGGGTTTTTCTAGAGGTGGAGGAGTTCTAGTTGCTGTTAAATGCCAATATAAATCCTCCCTCCTCTTGGTTGATGATGAGGATGGTTTATTAGATCAACTTGCTGTATCTATTCTAGGTTTTAACATATCTTTATTATTATGCGTATCTTATATACCTCCGGGAAGTTCAGAAAGACTTTACGCTAAACATATTTCTAATATTTTATTATTAGATGAGAATATTGCAGTAAACTCTAGCATTTGTGTAATGGGGGATTTTAATCTTGAAAGTATTATTTGGTCTAAGTTTGGTGATAATACTTTTTTATCTCCTCATAATGTAAATAAAGAATATGAAATTAATTGCATTGATTCTTTGCTTAGTTTAAACTTGGTTCAAATTAATAATATTCCTAATCGATTACATCGATTTTTGGATCTCATTTTTGTTCCACATGATTGTAACTTCACCTAAATACTAAGTTGCCTAAATATTTAGATTTTAACTTCAACTTGTGTAATTTTGATGTGCTAAATACTATATTTGACTCGGTGGACTGGCTAACAATTTTTGCTGGCAATGTAACTTCCGTTTGTTATGAAAAATTTTTGATTGAAATTTTAGGTGTTTTAAAGGATAATATTCCTATTAAAAAAGATAAGCCTTATAAGCTTCCATGGTATACTAGAGGCCTTAAAAAGCTTAAGAACTTGCGCAATAAATTTAATAAGCGCTTCATAAAGTCGAGTGATGCTGATTGTCAAGCTAAATTTATATATTACCAACGGGAATTTTACTGCTTAAATAAATTTCTTTATAAACAATTTCTTTTGGGGAAAGAGAATGAAATTAGAAGTAACCCCAAATCATTTTGGACCTTTATAAAATCAAAAAAGAAATCTTCCGACATCCCATCTACAGTCAGGTATAATGGATATATATCCCAATCTTGTGATGATGCGGTTAACATGTTCGCTAAATTTTTTAAATCTAATTTTGAGCCTTCGTCCAATAATTGTATAAGGGTTTCAAAATGTTTGTCTATGGTTAATATAGGTAATGTTGTGGTCTCAGAAGATGAAGTATTAGATGGCATAATGGAAATTAAAAATAGTTTCAAAACTGATGCGGATGGTATCTGTGCTCATTTTTTAAAGAAATGCTCCTCTGCCATTACGTTTCCTTTAACATACATACTAAATCTCTCCCTTAAAGAAGGCGTTTTTATTGACTGTTGGAAAACGGTTTCGATCACGCCAGTTTTTAAGGATGGAATGAAAGATGATGTAACTTGTTACAGGCCTATTTCAAAGTTATCATGCGTTTCTAAAGTATTTGAGCGTGTAATCTATAAAAGAATATTTTTTCAAACTAAATCTTATATTTCTCCTAAACAGCATGGTTTCTTCTCTGGAAGATCCACTACGACAAATTTAACAATATTTAGTGAATATTGTACATCTGCCTTAGAACAAGGTAACCAGGTCGAAGCAATTTATACTGATTTTTCGAAAGCTTTTGACAAATTATCGCATAGTATTCTACTTGCGAAATTGCAACAAAATGGTTTTCATTCAAATGTTCTAAAATGGATCAAATCTTATTTGTCTGACAGGGTGTGCTTTGTTCAGATAGAAGGATATAAGTCTAGGCCATACATACAAACATCAGGCGTACCACAGGGTAGTATATTAGGACCAATGCTTTTTAACTTATTTATTAATGATATTTCTTCGTGCTTTGGTAACTCAAATTTTCTTTTATATGCTGATGATTTAAAAGTATTTTGTAAAGTTAACTCATTACGTAATGTTTTTGACTTACAAATTGATTTAGATAATTTACTAGAGTGGTGCACGATAAATAAGGTACATTTAAATCTTACGAAATGTTTTCATATTTCGTTTTTTTAGATCTCTTAATCCTATACAAGCAATTTTCAAAATAGGTAGTGATATTTTGCAAACGACTACATCAGTACGTGATCTTGGGGTTATTTTCGATTCCTCTATGTCATTTTTACCGCACATCAATTATATTGTCCCAAAAGCTTACAAAATGCTTGCATTTCTAAAAAGAAATTGTTCAGATTTTTCTGATCCTAATACTCTGAAATTGGTTTATACTTCTTTTGTCAGGTCTAAATTGGAATATGCGTCATTAATTTGGAATCCACATTGCGACAAACATATATCTCGCATTGAGAGAGTTCAGCGAATATTTGTTAAATTTGCACTTAGGTCATTCATATTTCCTGATCATACACTTTATAGATCGAAATGTTTATTGTTGGGTTTGCAGACTTTGGAGTATCGAAGGATATTTCAAGCTGCTTTACTAATTTTTGATTTAATAAATGATATTATTGATTGTCCAGATTTGGTTTCTTTGATTCCGTTTTATGTCCCTCCAAGAAATCTGAGGTTCGTTGATGTTTTTAATGTCCCATTGCATCGTACTAATTATGCTCTTAACAGTCCTCTAACCCGCACATTTCTTTATCTAAATTCCGTTAATCTAAATCTTCAAAAAGTAATATCAGTAATAAAATAATTTATAATTATTCATACTTATATTTACTATATAATATTTGTAATCATAGTCTGTAAGGAATTTTACTTCCATTGACTGAATAAATGAAATGAAAAAATAAAGAGAATCAATTGATTCGAAATAAAAATCAGATCTTAATCTACAATCGCGTTTGACACCAAACTAATGGTGACTGAATAATTTTTAAGGATTGAGTGTTTATTAATTAAAATAAACTTCAATCAAAATTATTTGATCAATATCTGATATAAAATGTGCTTTTTAGGGCATTAATAGATATATCTTAACATGCAACCGAACAGTCGTTTTCATTAGCTAAACACCAATTTGAGTTAGATACCAAACTAATGGTGACTGAATAATTTCTCAAAGATTTAATGCTTATTAATTAAAATAAACTTCAATAAAAATTATTTGATCAATATCTGATCTAAAATGTGAATTTTAGAGCATTAACAGATACATTTACATTTACAAAGCATAGAATCATGTGGTCACTACCAATTTCACTTTTTCCGTATATTTTTTCCAATTTTATACACATTATATTTCGTCTAGAAACATCTAAAGTGAATGTTGGTCTCATCGGTCAATGTTTTGATATAGACCGCGAACAAAAATCCCTCCCGTTTTGACATATTATCGATTTTCTCTAGGAAAATCGTAGTAAAAGTGGATCATAGTGGTTCCAAATCGATTTTTAATTAATTCTGTTACTTTTGAATTGTAAAGTTTAAGAGATATTTTGATTTAGAAGATGTGTATTTATACCCGTGGTGTAGGGTATAAATACGTGTAAATTCGTGGCCTAGTGTATCATAAGTTAGTTTACCGCCAAAAGTTTGTAACAATTAAGTTTGTAAATAATTAAGCTAGACCCGCCTTTAAGTATACGGATCGGCTTAGAATCACCAGCTGAATCGATTTAATCGATCGTCCGTCCGTCTGCTGTTCATCTAAGCTTGTTCGCACTCTACAAGTCGCAATTGTTGTCCGATTGTCATGAAATTTGCCAAATGTTACTTTTTTGACCAAGGACGATTGGTATTGAATTTGGAGGAAATCGGTTCAGATTTAGATATGGCCTCCATACAAACATCCCTATAATTTACACTATTACTGTTCTAGAATACACATTTTGCATGGGATCATGACAAAATTTTCAGGATCGTGTAATATTTGAACTAGAAACAGCTAACAGCTAAGTGGAAAGTGGGTCTATGTTTATACACCCCACGAGAGTATTATGTCTTTGTGCATTTGTTTGCAACACCCAAAAGGAAACGAGTTAGACCCATCGTTTATTATACAGATCGGTCACTTTCTGAGTCGATTTAGCAATGTCCGTCTGTCCATCTATTGTTGTAATCAAATTACAAGTCGCAATTATAGTCCGATCTTAACAAAATACGATTGGTATTGAATTTGAAGCAAATCGGTTCAGATTTAGATGTATCTCCCATACAAATATCGCTCCCGATTTGACTTTTTCCGCTCTAGAAACCACATATTGTATCCAATTTTTTGGCACAGCATCTTATAATACAACTAAAGGCAATACTGGTTTAAACAGCTTACGCAAGTTTCATGTTTTGTTTCACTGTCAAACATCTTCAGTTTGGTCTATAATTTAACCATTAATAGTCTTACAAACGAACAACGCTTGGTAATTATTGAATTTTATTATCAAAATGCGTGCTCTGTTAAGAAAGTTCATCGCGCGTTTCCATTTTATGGTCAGTTTAATCGACCCACTCAAGCGGCTATTCGGGCTATTGTGACTAAATTTCGCACCAAATTTACATTGTTGGACATTAAACCACCAACACGCTTACGTAGAGTGCGAACTGAAGAAAATATCGCAGCTGTATCGGCCAGTGTTAATTATAACCATCAATTATCGATTCGTCGCCGTTCGCAGCAATTGGGCCTCAGTTTCTTAAAAACGTGTAAATGCCATAATTGGACCATTTGAGGCGCAGTCAATGTCAACATTTGCTTGAAATAATCTTCAAACATTAAATTACATGGACCGTACTATCGATTCAAATAAAGATTTCATGCATTTTTCTAAATTTTATGTGTTTTTTTTTGAAAAACTTTCCTATAGCTTTTAAAAAATCACCCTTTAGAAACACCTATGCAGAAAGTGGGTAAGGGTTTTAGACCAGACCCCAATTGTTGTTACAGGCCCCTTTCAAATGTCGGTCCGATTCATCCTATTACCACTGTATAATTTGTATTTGTCATTGGATCTTGATCCTATCATGTGATATTTACATTACTCGGAATATCTGCCGGAAATTACATCAATTACCATATTCGTTAAATTTGACTAAAGATTGTAACGACGAGTTTCCTCTGGTTGCTGGGGTACAGCTCGCGGGGGAAGGGTTCGCCACAGAAATTTATTTGGGGAAGTGACTGAGAGTGAAAACACCGCAATTTTCAGTTTCTGCGTTATTTATTGTTCTGATTTCTTGAATAAGCGTACAACACAGTATTTCTTAGCCTATTATCTATTTGATACGGTTTACTTAGGGTAGAGGAAGTGGGATGCTGTGGTTGGGACCTTGCTAGGCACGCGTTGATTCCTGGCGGGTATGAAGCACTCGACGCGTCGGGTATGTGCACGACGTCTGTGTGAAGTACTGGTGTAGGGCCTTGGATTTGTCGCTTCACTTGGGGAAAACGCGATAGAGTTAACGTTACTTTGAGACACGCTAGGCGAGATACCTCTATAGGCACGTCACACGCGATAGTCGGTGTGAAACCTGAATAGGCACGTCACGTGACTCACTTGGGACAAAACACGCGATAGTCGGCGTGAAACCTGTATAGGCACGTCACGTGACTCACTTGGGACAAAACACGCGATAGTCGGCGTGAGACCTGTATAGGCACGTCACGTGACTCACTTGGGACAAAACACGCGATAGTCGGCGTGAGACCTGTATAGGCACGTCACGTGACTCACTTGGGACAAAACACGCGATAGTCGGCGTGAGACCTGTATAGGCACGTCACGTGACTCACTGGGGACAAAACACGCGATAGTCGGCGTGAGACCGGTATAGGCACGTCACGTGACTCACTTGGGACAAAACACGCGATAGTCGGCGTGAGACCTGTATAGGCACGTCACGTGACTCACTTGGGACGAAACACGCGATAGTCGGCGTGAGACCTGTATAGGCACGTCACGTGACTCACTTGGGACGAAACACGCGATAGTCGGCGTGAGACCTGTGTAGGCACGTCACGTGACTCACTTGGGACGAACCACGCGATAGTCAGCGTGATACCTCGATAGGCACTACACACGACTCACTTGGGAACACGGCACTGGATAGTCAGCGTGATACCTCGATAGGCACTACCCACGACTCACTTGGGAACACGGCACTGGATAGTCAGCGTGATACCTCGATAGGCACTACACACGACTCACTTGGGAACACGTCACTTAGCTAAACCGGGAACCTACGTAGGCACTCTCGCTATCCAACACTTTCACTATTTCTATCACTGACACTTACTCACCGCTTGTCCACTCGGCTTTGTCCCTCTTGATCGACTGTCCCTTGCTGCTCTCTGTCCTTGCTTTTTATAGCCGTCCCAATGCACGCTGGTGATATCTCCCACATTGCATCGGGATAACGGTATGTTGTTTATCACAAAAGTTCAAAATATGTTTTCTTCATGATCATTACCCGCAGTGTGTAATGTGTGTGTATCCCTTTTATCACAGCCCCACACGTGCTGCTTGATGATATTTCAGCATCTCATCGTGGTAACGGTAACTTGTTTACGCCAAATGATCGCGAAAACAAACAACCACCAGATGGTTGTGTGTTGTTGTTGTAGTCGTCCGCCGCCACGGTGAGATGCCAAATATGCTAACTTCGGTTTTCCGCCAAATGTACTAACTAACATTTTTTTTTAATTCATTTGCTAATTCATATATTCAGTTCAATTCATATATTCACTTAAAGCTATTCTTAAACTATTGGTGTTGGCGAAAACGACCCCAGGACTTTCGTCATCACACTGCCCCCCCTCATTTTAGCTGGATAATAACCTCCCCTATCCGGTTGATATGGACTCCATATCTTCGCCCTCCAATCTCTACACATCGGTTGTACCGGCTTGGTACCCGATGTATCCTTAGTGCCGTGGCGACGTAGGGTTCGAGCTGTCGTTGCACCTCGTCGGACAACTTCTCCCGGCACTTATACCGTCTTCCGGCCAACAGGGCCGGGTGTGCCCCTGTCACCTCCCTAGGCCGCTCCCCCAGGTCGGAGAATGCGTCTTCGGAGTCAATATCCGACAACTGTGTCGCAGAGTCCTTTGGGGGCGAAGGGGACTGTCGGGTCCGTGCCAGACGGATGTTCACCCGCTTCTCCAAGTCCGAGAAAGCGTCCTCGGACTTAATGTCGGATAGATCGGTTAGGGAAGCCGCAGACGAGGATGAGGATAATGATGATGATGCTGATGATGATGCTGATGATGATGATGATGATGATGATGATGATGATGATGATGATGACGATGATGATGATGAGGATGATGATGAGGACGACCTGCTGGGCCGCCTGATAGGCGAAACCGTGGGTGACGGTGTGTCTGGGTGAGACCCCCGGCGTGCCATTTTACGCGGAGGAGTCAGTTCCCCCTCGCTGTCGCTGGAAATTAGTATCACCGTCTCTGTTTCCCTTGGTGGTGTAAAGGTGCCGCTTGGTGGGGTATGGGCGTGCCTTGGTGTATTAAGGAGTTGGCTTGGCGCCACCTTATGGGCGGGTAGCCTCTCCAGCCGCACGTAGCATCTTGGCAGCCCTTGCTTTAAATACGCTTTGGTGCGCAGTAACGGGTATGCTTGGCTCGACATTATTTCTGTGGATTATAAAAGAAGACTGGGTTAAATGGAGATGGAATGAATAGGGAATGGTTTTTTAATAGCAGCGGGAGCCTCAGTGAAAGGTTTAATGTCGCTAAGATGTGCCGTTCGCAGATTATCCCTATCGCGATGTCGTATGCGGACTATGACGGCCGACACGAACTCTACCACGGTGTAAGGTCCGTCGAACTTTGGAGCTAGTTTGGCAGCGAAGTTATCTACCGCCTTGGATAGCGGATGTTGCCGGACAAGGACCAGATCTCCAATTTTCGGTTTCCATGGCCGTCTTCGAAGGTTATAGTGTCTGCGTTGATCTTCCGCTGCCCGCCCTAGTTGATTTCGGACGATCTGGAAAATGTCTTGGAGTTCCTTTGCTTTATCTTCTGGGTTTTGCCTTAGGGCACCTGTACCAGTCACCAATTCGTCATACAAAGCATTGGGGAGTCGGGGCTCTCGTCCTTGAGTGAGGTATGCGGGGCTATATCCGGTGGACTCCGACGTACTGGTGTTGATAGCCAGGCTGATCTCGGGTAAGTGTTCGTCCCACTTCTGATGCTGATTGCGGGCGATTTGTGCGATCATGGTTTTAACTGTGCGGTTTGCCCGTTCCGTCGGATTTTCCTGAGGACAATATGGAGCGGTAAATTGTTGCCGGATTCCGACTTCGCGGAGGTATTTTTGTAGGACCCTACTCACAAATTGACTGCCGTTGTCGGTTATAAGGACCTTGGGGATTCCGAACCGGGCCAGTATTCGCTCCCGGAAAGCCTTCACGACGCTTTCGGCAGTTGCCTTACGGAGGGGTATGAGTTCGACCCATTTTGAGAAGCGGTCGAACAGCACCAAGAGCATAGAATTACCGTGTTTGGTCCTGGGTAGAGGTCCTACAAAATCTGCGCAAACGGTGGCCCAGGGTTCTTCCGGAATGGTTACCAGCATTTCTCCGGCGGGGGCAACCTGACTGGGTTTGTACATTTGGCAGGACTCACAACTCCGCACGAATTTGGCGACGTCGCGAATCATTCCTGGCCAGTAGTACCGGTTGCAGACTCGGTTCACTGTTTTCCGGATGCCCAAATGCCCTGCGGATGGCTGGGTGTGATTCTCGTGCAGTACCCGTTCCCGTAAATGGGTAGCCACACACAACTTCCATGGTGTGCAATCTTCGTCGTTGGGGTGTCTCGGGATATGTCGGAAAAGTTGTGAGCCGACAATGGAATAGTCCGAAAACTTCTGTGGCTGCCGAGTGACTTCGTCCATCTTCTTCTGTAGCCACGGACAGGTATCCGACGTATCAGCAATAGCGCGATGTAAAGCCTCCAATGGTTGTCGTGACAGCGCGTCTGCCACCACGTTATGCTTACCTTTCCGGTATTGGATGGTAAAACTATACTGCTGTAGCTCAAGAGCCCATCGCGCGAGACGTCCAGTAGGGTTATCGATTGAGTTGAGCCACTTCAGCGAAAGATGGTCCGTGACCACGTGGAATCGGTATCCTTCGAGGTATGGTCGCATTTTCCGTATGCCCCATACTATGGCCAGACACTCTTTTTCGGTTGCAGAATAATTCCTCTCTGCCCCATTTAATGTCCGACTCGCGTACGCAATGACCCGTTCTCCCTCCTCCAGTTCCTGTGTCAAAACAGCCCCCAGCCCATAATCGCTGGCGTCCGTCTGTAGAGTGAACGTTTTCGTGAAGTCCGGACATGCCAGAACAGGAGCCTGAGTCAGTCTTGCCTTCAATAGTTCGAATACTGTTTGTTGGTCCTCCGTCCATCGCCAGTGTTTCCCCTTCTTTAGTAGGGCCGTCAGTGGGTGAGCTAAGGTAGCGAAGTCTGGAACGAACCGGCGGTACCACGACACTACTCCTAGAAATCGCCGTAATTCTTTTAAAGAGCCGGGAGCGTTCATGTCCTGGATAGCCGCGATTTTGTCCGGATCAGTGTGAATCCCCTCCGCGCTGACGACATGTCCAAGGTACTTTGTCTCCCGTTTGAAGAACTCGCACTTTTCCGGGTTGATTTTTAGGTTGGCGGCTCGTAGACGCTGAAATACTTTCTCCAAATTACCCAAGTGTTCGTCCAAGGTTCTGCCGGTTACGATGATATCGTCCAAATATGCAAAGGCGTATGGTTCTAGTTCCGGGCCGATGACACTGTCGAGTGCTCGTTGGAAGGTCGCCGGTGCCGAGTGTAATCCGAAGGGCATTACCCGCCACTGGTACAGCCCTCGCCCGGCGACTGTGAATGCGGTGTATTTTCTACTGGTCTCTTCCAGCGGGATCTGCCAGTATCCATCCTTGAGGTCCAAGCTGCTTACATACGTGGCCTCCCGAAGACGATCCAATATAGACGAAATTCTGGGCAGCGGATAGGCATCTGGATTGGACTTGCTATTCAGATGCCTGAAATCCATACATAGTCTCCAGGTACCATTCTTTTTCTGGGCCAATGTTATCGGCGAGCTGTACGCACTTCTAGATGGTTCAATATATCCGTTGGCCAGCAAGTCATTAATTTTGGCATCAATTATTGCCTGCATGGCTGGGTTCCGCGCGGCATAGCGCAGTTTAAATGGCCGGTCATCCGTCATCACGATACGATGGGAGGCGGCCGTGGATAGTCCATGTAACTCCCGAAATTTCTGGAGCTCTCCCTCAATAAACCGAGTAATTCGTCTTTGCTCTATAGGGCTATGTTCACTTACCGGTAGGGGACTGGACATAGGTTCCATATCCTCGGCAAGTTCTTGCGTCGGGGTGCTATTCACTGTAGTTCCCGGTGCGTCGGCACGGGTTGTGAGATGTCGATTCCGGTCCTCCAAGGCTGGAGTAGGGGACGTCGGGTTTGTTGTCTGGAAATTACAAGCAATACCTGCACATTCGATGCGGGCGTTACTTTTGACAAGAAAGTCCAGACCCAGAATGATATCCTCTGTGGCCTCAATCATTACGAGTAAGTCTGTGTGTATGAGATGATCCCCGAAGTGAATCGTGGTTGCGATGGCGGTGTTAATCTGCCGGTGGGAACCGTCAGCCAGGGTGATTCGGATGTCATAAGGCTTACGTTTCCCGTGTGCGGCGATGGCTTGCGCGAATTTCTCGCTGATGAAACATCGGGTGGCCCCCGTGTCCACTGTAGCGTCGGCCAACTTATTCCCGACCCTGATTGTGGCAATCAGTCGTGTTGGCTCAAAACGGAGGGCAGACTCTAATGCAGGGGTGTGGCTGGCTGTAGGCCCGTACCCCCTTGTTCCATACGGGCCCGATGTTCGTTTCCCGACTGTTGTCGGCAGCACTGGACGGTTCTTACACCAACTCGTCCACAAACCCAACAGAATAATACTTGTGCATTCCGGCACCGGGCTGCAACATGGCCATCTTGTCCACATCGACGGCAGGCGGTCTGCGGGTTTATTCGGGGCTCTTGTAATGGTTGGCCTTCCTCCGGGCCCATGCGTCTATGTTGCTCACGGGGGGTTGGAACCGAGGTCGGAATACTCTCCATCTCTTCAGCCATCTCCAGTAAGTCGTCGAGGGTGAGGAAGTCCTTCCGTCGTATGTACCAGAGATACTCGGGTAACGCATTCCTGAAAATCCTTTCAAGTTTCTGGCCTTCGCTAAGCCCGCTATGTCGCATAAGATTCTGCATGTACAGCATGTAGTTCTTGAAGGTCTCCCTGGGTTTTTGGCGACGTTTCCGGATCTCATCTTCTAGATGTTCGAGGTGTCGTGGGGGTAAAAAGAACTTCAGCAAATCATGGCGGAACGCGGTCCACGTTCCCCAATTTTTATTATTGTTGCGGTACCACACCAGCGCCTTGCCGGTGAGTACCTCAGGCATCACAATTGCCATCCTGTTAATTGGTATGTCATACATGCCGGCTAATTCCTCCAGCCGCTCCACGAACTCCCAGGGCTCACATTCGCCGTCGTAGCTAATTCCCCACTTCCGTACTTGGTCGGCTATGCCCTTCGTGTCCATCCCCGTGGTTGTGGTTTGTGATCTGGTTCCTCTATTCTGCACCCTGTGCACCACGGGCTCAGGGACTTCCAGCGTATTAGTTGCCTGACAACACTCTGCCGTTGCGCAACCCTCGCTGGTACTTGCTCCCGGAACCAGCAGTGACGACGGCGTTGGGGACTTGCTTTCCCCGGCCTCGCCCGTAGTGGTCATATGTTTCCGAGGAGTGACTGGTTTAACGTCCCCGCTAGGCCGTTCGTGCTTGGCCTGAAGCTGGAGAAGTCGCTGGCGCAGCGCGGGTTCGTGATATTCTACCAGGAACAATGCGAGTCGTTTTCTTTGCTCCTCAACCGTGCCTTCGACCTCTCGTCCGAATTCCAACAGATATCTGTTGAGGTCCTCTTTGCGCAGACTGTAGGCCCAGGTTACGCGTAATGTGTCCGTCATGTCTTGGGAAATTTCTTTGTCTGTTGCCATCGGGAGTTTTTACCGTACTTGTGGGTCTAATTGTTCTCTTATGTTGATGTCGCGTGCCGAAATACCGGTAACGCACGCGTTATTCAAGAAATCACCGCGATTTTATTTTTTTTCTTTCACTCTCAGTCCCTGCTCGGGCGCCACTGTAACGACGAGTTTCCTCTGGTTGCTGGGGTACAGCTCGCGGGGGAAGGGTTCGCCACAGAAATTTATTTGGGGAAGTGACTGAGAGTGAAAACACCGCAATTTTCAGTTTCTGCGTTATTTATTGTTCTGATTTCTTGAATAAGCGTACAACACAGTATTTCTTAGCCTATTATCTATTTGATACGGTTTACTTAGGGTAGAGGAAGTGGGATGCTGTGGTTGGGACCTTGCTAGGCACGCGTTGATTCCTGGCGGGTATGAAGCACTCGACGCGTCGGGTATGTGCACGACGTCTGTGTGAAGTACTGGTGTAGGGCCTTGGATTTGTCGCTTCACTTGGGGAAAACGCGATAGAGTTAACGTTACTTTGAGACACGCTAGGCGAGATACCTCTATAGGCACGTCACACGCGATAGTCGGTGTGAAACCTGAATAGGCACGTCACGTGACTCACTTGGGACAAAACACGCGATAGTCGGCGTGAAACCTGTATAGGCACGTCACGTGACTCACTTGGGACAAAACACGCGATAGTCGGCGTGAGACCTGTATAGGCACGTCACGTGACTCACTTGGGACAAAACACGCGATAGTCGGCGTGAGACCTGTATAGGCACGTCACGTGACTCACTTGGGACAAAACACGCGATAGTCGGCGTGAGACCTGTATAGGCACGTCACGTGACTCACTGGGGACAAAACACGCGATAGTCGGCGTGAGACCGGTATAGGCACGTCACGTGACTCACTTGGGACAAAACACGCGATAGTCGGCGTGAGACCTGTATAGGCACGTCACGTGACTCACTTGGGACGAAACACGCGATAGTCGGCGTGAGACCTGTATAGGCACGTCACGTGACTCACTTGGGACGAAACACGCGATAGTCGGCGTGAGACCTGTGTAGGCACGTCACGTGACTCACTTGGGACGAACCACGCGATAGTCAGCGTGATACCTCGATAGGCACTACACACGACTCACTTGGGAACACGGCACTGGATAGTCAGCGTGATACCTCGATAGGCACTACCCACGACTCACTTGGGAACACGGCACTGGATAGTCAGCGTGATACCTCGATAGGCACTACACACGACTCACTTGGGAACACGTCACTTAGCTAAACCGGGAACCTACGTAGGCACTCTCGCTATCCAACACTTTCACTATTTCTATCACTGACACTTACTCACCGCTTGTCCACTCGGCTTTGTCCCTCTTGATCGACTGTCCCTTGCTGCTCTCTGTCCTTGCTTTTTATAGCCGTCCCAATGCACGCTGGTGATATCTCCCACATTGCATCGGGATAACGGTATGTTGTTTATCACAAAAGTTCAAAATATGTTTTCTTCATGATCATTACCCGCAGTGTGTAATGTGTGTGTATCCCTTTTATCACAGCCCCACACGTGCTGCTTGATGATATTTCAGCATCTCATCGTGGTAACGGTAACTTGTTTACGCCAAATGATCGCGAAAACAAACAACCACCAGATGGTTGTGTGTTGTTGTTGTAGTCGTCCGCCGCCACGGTGAGATGCCAAATATGCTAACTTCGGTTTTCCGCCAAATGTACTAACTAACATTTTTTTTTAATTCATTTGCTAATTCATATATTCAGTTCAATTCATATATTCACTTAAAGCTATTCTTAAACTATTGGTGTTGGCGAAAACGACCCCAGGACTTTCGTCATCACAAGATGAATTTACTGTATAAAATGTAAATGGAAAAACAATTTCCAGTCACCCCACAAAAATAAAGTTTGGATTGTTTAACAATGATTTGCAAACTAAAGAGTGATTTTTTTGAGGTTAGGATTTTCATGCATTAGTATTTGACAGATCACGTGGGATTTCAGACATGGTGTCAAAGAGAAAGATGCTCAGTATGCTTTGACATTTCATCATGAATCGTCTTACAAACGAACAACGCTTGCAAATTATTGAATTTTATTATCAAAATGCGTGCTCTGTTAAGAAAGTTCATTGCGCGCTTCCATTTTATGGTCAGTTTAATCGACCCACTGAAGCGGCTATTCGGGCTATTGTGACTAAATTTCGCACCAAATTTACATTGTTGGACATTAAACCACCAACACGCTTACGTAGAGTGCGAACTGAAGAAAATATCGCAGCTGTATCGGCCAGTGTTAATGATGACCACCAATTTTCGATTCGTCGCCGTTCGCACCAATTGGGTCTCTGTTACTCAAAAACGTGGAAATGCCAAAATTGGACTAAGCGGATGGACCACCTAAGACGCAGCCGCGGTCAACATTTAAATGAAATTATCTACAAAAAGTAAATGTCATGGACCAATCTAACGTTTCAAATAAAGAACCGATGAGATATTGCAAATTTTATGCGTTTTTTTTTAAAAAAATTTATCAAGCTCTTAAAAAATCACCCTTATTTGGTTCCTAGATCAAGCCGTCTGTGAGCTAAACGCCCCTGAATTTGTATACACTCCACGAGAGTATTATGTCTTTGTGCATTTGTTTGTAACACCCAAAAGGAAGGGAGATAGACCCATTGTTAATTATACCGATCGACTTAGAATCACTTTTTGAATCGATTTAGCAATTTCCGTCTGTCTGTCCGTCAGTCTGTCTGTCCGTCCATCTATTCTTGTAATCACGATACAGGTCGCAATTGTAGACATAACTAAATGAAACTTTGCACAACGAAGTTCTTCGTGATAAGGACGAACGCTATTTAATTTGAAGAAAATCGGTTCAGATTTAGATATAGCCCCCATACGAATTTCACTCCCGATTTGACTCTTTTCACTCTAAATACCACAAATTTTAACAGATTTTCTTCAGATTTGGCAAAACAACTTATATTTAAACTAGGAACACCTATGGTGAAAATGTGTTAGATCGGTTCAGATTTATATATAGCACCCATTCAAATTTCGCTCCCAATTTGAATTTTTCCGCTCTAGAATCCACATATTCTAACAGATTTTCTTCTACATTCGCAAAAAGCCTTATATGTATTTCAACTGGAAACATCTGTGGTAATAATGTGTTAGATCGGTTCAGATTTATATATCTCTCCATACAAATTTCGCTCCCGATTTGACTTTTTCCGCTCTAGAAACAACATATTTTAACAGATTTTCTTCAGATTTGGCAAAACAACTTATATTTAAACTAGGAACACCTATCGTGAAAATAGGTCAGAACGGTTCAGATTTATATAGCTCCTATTCCTCTCTACAAACCACATATTTTAACAGATCCTCTTCAAATTAGGCGAAATATCTTATATTTGTTCTATAAACAGCCATGGTGCCATTCGGGTCAGATCGGTTCAGATTTATACATAGCTCCCACAGAAATTTCATTCCCGATTTCACTTTTTGCACTCTATAAACCACATATTTTATCAGATCTTCTTCAAATCTTTCAAAATATCTTATTTTTCAACTAGAAACATCCATAGTAAAAATGAGTCAGATCGGTTCAGATTTACATATAGCTGCAATACAAAAATCGCTCCCAGATAAACATTTTCCGCCCGAGAAACCACGAATTTTCACCGAATTTCTTCGAACTGAGCATAACACGTTATATTTGAACTGTAAGAACTTATTTTTAAAGTTAGTCTCTTTATTCCATATTTGGATAAAGCCCCGATACAAATCTTCTTTTCGATTTGACAAATTGGACCAGGTCATGTTGTCCTATAATTAGGAAACATACACAAATTCTTCCCGTTTTCACTTTTTTACCGAGTTGAATTGTATTCGGATAGAAAGTGGAGTGTATCATATAGTCGGCCCCGCCCGACTTTAGCCTTTCCTTACTTGTTTACGTTGCATTTTTACCCAAATTTTTTCTGAATTAATAGACCCTTGGAAGCACTTTAAATATAAATTTTGATTCTTGTTTTAGAGTAACTTGTTGGTTGAATTATTAGTTGTTTATAGTAGTTTTTTTTTGTGTTTTTTCATATTGACAACTGAAAAAATTTCCGTATTTGGCAGTAGAATTTTAGAAAAAAATATGTGCAATCAACATCTTTCGAATGATGCATAAATTGTGAAAATCGCAAGGAAATTGACGACGTAGCGCTAATTTTTTCCAAAAGAGTTTGACAATTTTGGCTCTGAAAATCCATCTCCAGTATTAAATTATTTTAGAAACATGGTGTCAGTGACGTCATTTTTGTCCGATATTCATCACTGAGGCATCATTCGAAAGATATTGATTCATTTTATTTTTTTTTCATAACACTTTTTATGAAATGTTCCCAAGAAATATGAGTTTTTAGCTGTCATTTTGAAAAACCGCAAAAAAAAAACAAACTAAATGTCTAAGAGTGAGTTATTATTTGTGTATTCATATAAATTTAATTTATATATATTTTATCTATATATGTTTGTAAGTTTGTTTGTTTGTTCTTTATAGCAGCCTATACTACTAAACCGATCTTCTTAAACTTTTCCCGGTATGTTCATGCTGAACCGGTGGTGAAAATAGGATACATATTGTTTGATATTTTCAGTGGGCGTGGCACCTCCCATACAAATTGGGGATTTATTCGTTTTTTAAAAATTAGCATATTCAGAATACTGTTGCAGCAAGAGTCTTGACTTTTTGTAGAAGTTCACCAATTGTTTGTCTGCATAGTTGTGCCAAAAATGGGCGTTTTTGGAATAGTGGGCGTGGCACCTCCCATACGAAGTTAAAACCTATTATTGAATATTGACAGTTCTATGACACCTAGAGTGCTGTATTTTTGTGTACGTGAATCTAGCATAAACATGCGTATTTGTGCCAATAATGGGCGGTAATGGAAAAGTGGGCATGGTACCTCCCAGACGAAGTTAAAACCTATTACTGAATATTATCAGTTCTTTAACACCTAGAGTGCTTTAATTTTGTATAGCATAAATTTGCGTAGTTGGACAAAAAATGGGCGGCATTGTAAAAGTGGTCGTGGCACCTCCCATACTATATTAAAACCTATTATTGAATATTGTCAGTTCTATGACACCTTGAGTGCTGAAATTTTGTGTAAGTGCATCTAGCATCAATGCAGCATCTAGCATCAATGGGTTATATTGGAAAAAAGGTCGTGGTTCCTCCCATACGAAGTTAAACCTATTATCGAATATATTCAGTTCTAATACAGCTACAATACTTATCTTTTGTGTGAGTGCATCTAGCATAAACCTAACTGTGTCAAAAAATGGGTGATATTGGAAAAAAGGTCGTGGTTCCCCCATACGAAGTTAAACCTATTATCGAATATATTCAGTTCTAAGACAGCTACAATACTTATCTTTTGTGTGAGTGCATAAACCTGCGTATTTGTGCCAAAAATGGACGGTTTTGGGAAAGTGGACGTGGTACCTCACATACGAAGTTAAAACATATATATGGTCAGTAGGTGTCATAGACTAGAGTGCTGACATTTTGTGTGAGTTGATCCAGTGTAAATAGTTGTGCAAAGATGGGCGGAAAGTGGACGTGACCCTTCCCATATGAAATTAAAACCGGTTTTAGAGTATTTCGACACCGAGATGGCGGAAAGTGGCCGTGACCCTTCCCATACGAAATTAAAACCTGATTTTGTGTATATTCTACACCAAGATTCCTATATTGTTGTGTGAGTTAATATAGTTGTAACCTGCTTAGACAATATACAAATGGGCGGGATTTGAAAAATGGGGCATTTTTGATTTGAATTTTGTAAAATTACACATTTAATGTGGATTTTCTTAGCACAATAGTAAAAAAAGGTTATAAAAAGAGAAAAATTCATTCGTCAACATCCGACTTAAGTCAAGAAAACGGAAATTATATTAATTTTTTAGTTTTTGTGTTGTTTGATTAGTGAACAATTTGACTGATTTTCTATGTGTTTGAATGTAATATAATTTCTTCTTACGAATGAAGTTTTTTGTTTAGGTAATGGAATTTTGAATTTTGATTTGATTTTGACATTTTTCCATTATTCGCCGTAAACTAACGATCTCCATGGAAGATATCCATTTCTTTAGTATCTCAGGGAAGAACCTTGATTATAATTGGTACATATATTACCGATCAGGACAAAAATTAATATGAAAGCAGATTTTAATTTTACAGATTTTTTTTCCCTGGCGACGCGGGAATGTATATGTATATAAGAATAAAATAAAAAATAAAATTTATATAAGAATAACAAGTAAGGAAGGCTAAAGTCGGGCGGGGCAGACTATATGACACACTCCACTTTCTATCGGAATACAATTCAGTAAACAAGTGAAAACGGGAAAAATTTTTGTATGTTTCCTAATCACAGGCTAATATGACCTGGTCAAACTTGTTAAATCGAGAATAATATTTGTATCGGGGCTATATCCAAACATGGAATGAAGTGACTAACTTTCACAGTTCTTCCAGTTGAAGTATAACGTGTTATGCTCAATTTGAAGAAATTCTCTGAAAATATGCGATTTCTGGGGGAACGAAGTTTGTATGAGAGCTATATGTAAATCTGAACCGATTTTCACCATAGGTGTACCCAGTTTAAATATAAGATGTTTTGCCAATTTTGAAGAAAATCTGTTAAAATATGTGGATTCTGAAGCGGAAAAATTCAAATTGGAAGCGAAATTTGTATGGAAATCTGAACCGATCTAACACTTATTTACTACAGGTGTTTCCAGTTGAAATATAAGGTATTTAGCGAATTTTGAAGAAAATCTGTTAAAATATGTGGATTCTAGAGAGGAAAAATTCAAATTGGGAGCGAAATTTTTATGGGGGCTATATATAAATCTGAACCGATCTAACACATTTGTACAACATGTGTTTCCATTTGAAATATAAGGTGTTTTGCCAATTTTGAAGAAAATCTGTTGAAATATGTGGTATCTAGAGTCAAAAGGGTCGAATAGGGTGTGAAATTCGTGTGGGGGCTATATCTAAAGTATTTATATATATTCAAATTAAATAGCGGTCGTCCTTGTCCCGAAAAACTTCGTTGTGCAAAGTTTCGTTTGGTTCTGGCTACAATTGCGACCTGTATCGTGATTACAACAATAGATGGGCAGACGGACATTGCTAAATAGACTCAGAAAGTGATTCTAAGCCGATCGGTATAATTAGCAATCTAGTCTATCTCCCTTCCTTTTGGGTGTTACAAACAAATACACAAAGACATAATACTCTCGTGGAGTGTATAAAAATTTATATTTAAAGTGTTTCTAAGTGTCTACAAATTCAGAAAAAATTGGACTAAAATGCAACACAAAAAAAAAATACGAGGGAAAAGCATGATTTTTAGAGGTGTTTTCAGGATCGTTTAGCTCACAGACAGGAACGAAATATTTTGCAAATCATCATTAAACAATCCATTTTTTATGGGGTGAGCGTAGCAATTTATTTTCGTGGCCCATCCTACTGTATAATTTATATGAACTGGTGTTTCATGGGACAACAGGGTTTAGTAATAAAAGCGAGGTATATACGCAGGGAGTGGTGTATGGTATTAAATAGTCGGCCCGCCCGACTTTAGCCTTTCCTTACTTGTTTTTCCGAGGTTATTTTTATATTTTTTAAAGTTTGATCTCATTATTTGTTCATAGAGAAAAATAACTTTGATTATAGAGAAAAATAACTTATAGAATCCCTATTAATATTATAAAACCTTAGTGTAAGTCTCTCTGTCTGTTTGTTTGTTCCGCAATCACGTGTAAACGGCTGAACCGATGTTGTTGAAATTTTCAGTACAGATAGATGTAGGTCTGGAAGGAACTATAGGCTATAGAATTTTTAAAAATTTGCTCTGTGGGCGGAGGGGGCCTGGCAATAGTGGTTTTGAGAGCTAGATGGCTGAAAATTGGTACATATATATTACTGACTACGAGAATGATAAATATGATGCCGAAATTTGGATTTTCATTTTGTGGGCGGAGTGGGCGTGGTAATTGTGTTGTTTTTGAGCTAGAAGGCTGCAAATTGGAACGTGTATATTACTAAGCACGAGAATGATAAATATGATGCCGAAATTTGGATTTTCATTTTGTGGGCGGAGTGGGCGTGGCAAAAGTGGTTTTAAGAGCTAGAAGGCTGAAAATTGGTACATATATATTACTGACCACGATAATGATAAATATGATGCAGAAATTTGGATTTTCATGTTGTGGGCGGAGTGGGCGTGGAAAAGTGTTTTTGAGAGGTAGTAGGCTGAAAATTGGTACATATATAAAGAGTGATTTTTTTGAGGTTAGGATTTTCATGCATTAGTATTTGACAGATCACGTGGGATTTCAGACATGGTGTCAAAGAGAAAGATGCTCAGTATGCTTTGACATTTCATCATGAATCGTCTTACAAACGAACAACGCTTGCAAATTATTGAATTTTATTATCAAAATGCGTGCTCTGTTAAGAAAGTTCATTGCGCGCTTCCATTTTATGGTCAGTTTAATCGACCCACTGAAGCGGCTATTCGGGCTATTGTGACTAAATTTCGCACAAAATTTACATTGTTGGACATTAAACCACCAACACGCTTACGTAGAGTGCGAACTGAAGAAAATATCGCAGCTGTATCGGCCAGTGTTAATGATGACCACCAATTTTCGATTCGTCGCCGTTCGCACCAATTGGGTCTCTGTTACTCAAAAACGTGGAAATGCCAAAATTGGACTAAGCGGATGGACCACCTAAGACGCAGCCGCGGTCAACATTTAAATGAAATTATCTTCAAAAAGTAAATGTCATGGACCAATCTAACGTTTCAAATAAAGAACCGATGAGATTTTGCAAATTTTATGCGTTTTTTTTTTTAAAAAAGTTATCAAGCTCTTAAAAAATCACCCTTTATTACTGACCACGATAAAGATCAATTTGATGTCGAAATTTTGATTTTCTTTTTGTGGGCGTATTGGGCGTGGCAATAGTGTTCTTTGAGCTAGAAGGCTGAAAATTGGAATGTATATATTACTGACCTTTTTCGTGGATAAACATGATGCCGGATTTTAAATTTTCGTTTCGTGGGTGGTGGGGGTGTAGAAAAAGTTTTTTTGAGAGGTAGTAGGCTGAAAATTGGTACATATATATTACTGACCACAATAAATATCAATTTGATGCCGAAATTTGGATTTTCGTTTCGTGGGCGGTGGGAGCATGGCAAAAGTGTCTTTGACAGCTAAAAGGCTGAAAATTGGTACATATATATTACTGACCACGAGAAAGATAAATGGATTTTGAATTTTTTTCGTGGGCGGAGGGGGCGTGGTAATAGTGGTTTTGAGAGGTAGTAGGCTGAAAATTGGTACATATATATTACTGACCACGAGAAAGATCAATTTGATGCCGAAATTTGGATTTTCGTTTAGTGGGGGTGGCTATAGTGTTTTTTAAGCTAGAAGGCTGAAAATTGGAACGTATATATTACTGACCACGATAATGATAAATATGATGCAGAAATTTGGATTTATGTTTCGTGGGCTTTGGGGCGTGGTAAAAGTGTTTTGGAGAGCTAGAAGGCTGAAAATTGGTACATATATATTACTGACCACGATAATATCAATATGATAAGATCTATATGAAACCTGATTTTAATTTAACCATTTGTTTTTTTTGCCTGGCGAAGCGGGCGGGGTTCAGCTAGTTAATATTATAAAACCTTAGTGTAAGTCTGTCCGTCTGTTTGTTTGTTCCGCAATCACGTGTAAACGGCTGAACCGATGTTGTTGAAACTTTCAGTACAGATAGATACAGGTCTGGAAGGAACCATAGGCTATAGAAAATTGGTACATATATATTACTGACCACGAGAATGATAAATATTATGCCAAAATTTTTATTTTCATTTTGTGGGCGGAGTGGGCGTGACAATAGTGTTTTTTAAGTTAGAAGGCTGAAAATTGGAACGTATATATTACTGACCACATGAAAGGTAAATATGATGGAACGTATATATTACTGACCACATGAAAGGTAAATATGATGGAACGTATATATTACTGACCACGATAATATCAATATGATAAGATCAATATGAAACCTGATTTTTATTTTACCATTTGTTTTTTGTCTTGCGAAGCCGGCGGGGTTCAGCTAGTTCTAAATAAACTAAAGGAAAGATTACTTCAATCAGAAGTTCTTAAGGCACAAAAAAACTTGTAAATTACTATTTTCGGAGACGTTTTTTTCAACATAATCTCAAAATTTCGTTACGATATCTTAATGGTTGCAGATTTTACATTACTAATTATCTCTTTGATATTATTAAAGTTCCTTTTTTGCCCTTTCAAAAAATGTATTTCGACGTATATCATGGAAAACACTTGTGTATGAGGGCTACATCAAAATCTAAACTGATCGGATTAATTATGAAAAAATTAAAAACTGTCGCACGGTGAATATGTTCCCCAAAATTTAACTTTGCCTTTAGCTTATTTCACTCGCTTCAAAACTTAATTGCATTTGGAATCGCCCACAAAAAAATAAATTTCCGAACAGGCCTTCTAACGCAACATAAATACAACATTTTTTAAACAGTGGATGATTCTGGTGACATTGCTCTTCACTTTCTACTCGGCTCTTCGTCGTGTGCCACAATACCGCCATGTTCAGTCGGTGGCATGCCACAAATCGTCCCCTAGAAGGTTAAAACATAGAAAATAAGTCCCTGCCGTAACAGGTGGATGTGATGGCGGGTGAGAACTTAGTCGATGAAACTTTCTGAGGAGTGGTAATATTACAATGCCTTATAATAAACAAAACAAACTTTAGGAATTAAATTAAGCTTCCGATATTACGAAAGACTTTAGAAACCTACAGAAAGTAACCCTGAACTCTAGACCGAAAAAAGGTTTTGTTGTTGCCAGACACCATTGTTAGAGTAGTTGTAGCTATGTTGACAAAAAACGCCTTGTATTGTATCTACTGTGGAACTTTTGGTTTTATTTATTTATAAATATTTATTAGAAACAATACCATATAGGTTACTGATTATTCCCCGATGTTACAAATATTTGCCATGAAACTAACTTACACCCTACTTCATTCAGTGGTCTAGGATAAAAACACCAACATTTGAAATTATTCATAAAATGTATAGATCCATGAGTCATGTAGAAGACAATATATCAACGAAATAAAAACAGTTTATAATCAATTTGATCATCTTATACAGGGTGTCCGATGAATGTTGCAACTTTAAAAAACTTAGACAACTTCTTAAATTCATATAAATTATTCTATATTAGTTCGTTTGAAAACTGATACATACTTACAATACTTTACATACTTTTTACGGGTTATAAAAATTTAAATGGCCTTCATGCTTTGTGACATATGTGCCACATTTATACTCATTACTGTATGAATGTCAGAATTGTTGTTCGAATTCATTTTCAGGAGTACCTGGAATATTTTATGATGGATTTGACTTGGTTAACCATGTGATTTTTTGGTAAAACTCGTATTATATGACATTCAACATAATGAATTCGAAGTTATTATTTTTTATTTTTCTTGTTCAATGAACCAACACTCAGGGAATGTGCCCTGAGTGCATTGCGTTGGCGGAAGGAAGATAAGGTACTGGAAAGAGGAAAGAGGGAGTAATGTCTGTTGACATCTGTTTTGAATTTTTGCATATCATAATTAACGGAAAAAGATATTTGCTGGGCAACAAATGGATGAGAGTTCCTGGAAAATCTACTCTATTCACTTGACCTCATTCGGAAATCTTGGCTGAGTGACTCATCCACCAATCGCCTTTTGTCTTCAATTTCTTGACGACTTGGTTTATGATCGAATGACTATGAATGAAAGATGTTGCTGTCATCCGCAAATGAGTAGATTGGATTCAAAATCCCATCCAAGAGGTCGTCGATGAAAATAAGAAAAAGGGAGGGGGAATGGACAGAGAACTGTGGTAATCCTGCGGTTAACCTATGCTTGTAGTATGAGAACCTATCTACAATAACTCGTATAGTGCGATCTCAGAGGTAGCTCTATATAAATCACTACCGACCTTACTCTCACTCTCTCTCTCACTGGATGGATCGATCCAAATTTTCGGACAGCAGTTTCATCAGGTCCCCCATAGATCGATTCATACGGAAGCCATACTGTCGATCATTGGTCTCTAAATACCTCACAGAATGGTGGTTCCATAACACTTGAGCAAATCGCAATCGGGCGGTAGTTAGCAGGATTATTAGCCTCAGTATAGTGCGATCTCAGAGGTAGCTCTATATAAAACACTACCGACCTTACTCTCACTCTCTCTCTCTCACTGGATGGATCGATCCAAATTTTCGGACAGCAGTGTCATCAGGTCCCCCATAGATCGATTCATACGGAAGCCATACTGTCGATCATTGGTCTCTAAATACCTCACAGAATGGTGGTTCCATAACACTTGAGCAAATCGCAATCGGGCGGTAGTTAGCAGGATTATTAGCCTCAGCTTTTTAGGGATGGGCTGGATCTTACAACGCGCTGGAAAAACCCCTGCACGCTGTATGTAAGACTGAAAAGATTGCGAAGTGAACGGACAAGCACAGGACAAGTTCTGAAATGCCATCCAGGCTCGGAGATTTATTTACGTCGAGATTTGTGAGAACCCGTTTCACTCCAAGTGTTCGAAAAATATCTGAGGCATGGAACTAGATATATTTTCGATCACGGGAGTGGTGGATTGCTGCCAAATAGAAGACAATTTGTTCGAGATGGATGGTGTTCAATGCTGTTTGTGAATAGTTGAGTACCTCTGGGTAGTATCCTTGATATACAGATCAATTTGTTTGAATATGTTATTATCAATATTCTACCCTTTAAGAGTGAACATTTTAAAATAAGATTAAATGAAGATTCGATCGATAACACTGTCCAGCAGTCCTTATTAGACTTGTTCCATCTGAAACTATATGTGAAACTAGCAGTACCCACTGCTTCGCACGCGAAAAAGCCAGTTATTTGTTAATTTTATCCGTCCTTGTTTTTGGATAGTATTTATTTAATTTTCTTTTGGTGGATATCGATAAATCTAAAATAGTAATTTGGAAACCTCCTATTAGCTAGCACTCACACACAGTCAAATGAATGTGCTTGTCGATATGCACTAAATTTCACGATTCTAGCTGTAATACTAAAGTTGGTACCATTTGTAACCCTTTTTGTCCCGCTGGCAACTTAACCCTTTCGAAACGGTTTTTTTTAAATACGAACTCTTTTTTGATGGGTATTGGATAGTTATAGTTCCAATAATTGGCCATAGGGTGCGTTTCGCGAAAGGATAACCAGAACAAGGAAAATGTCCTGGGACTAATATGTCCCATCAGTAAGTGCGGATGGGACACATATGTCCCAATAGTAACGAAGTAAGGCAAAACTAAAATAACATAATATATGTAAACTTCAATGCTGTTTTATTAATTTATGAAACAAACAAGTTAGAATTGAATATGTGTCATATACAATGAAAATGTATGTTAATTAGTATGATATTTGGCGAAACACAGCTTGCACAAAGGAATATTGCAAGAAACGCACATCATTTTCGTACGATGCTCCTTGTTATCATTTGAACAGCTTCTGCAACGACGGCGTGTTTTACCCTCGATAGGAAGATGTTCTCCAACACCAGAAAGTGTTTTTGATCGCTCTGATGGGCGACCACTCGTGCTACGACGTTTAATTGTTGCTCTCTCTTTTCCATAATGAAAAAGCTGCACCGCCAATTCAGCGAGAAAGGAAATTAATGGTATCTTCACATGCCGAGTTTCTTGGAAAAGAATCCAAGCATTGGAGACGGAAACCATAAGCAGTTTTTGAAAAACTCTCTTCCACCATTTTCCAGATTTCCTGTCAGGATCATAAAGAGATGAAAATTGATCTGAAAGATCTACACCACCCATGTATCTATTATAAAAGGCAATGGGCTCAGGGCATGCAACATCAAGGACTTCTCCTTTTTTGTTGGTTCTTTGAACGGTCGTTACGATATCAGTGTGGCAATTGGTGAGTAACAAAACCTCCTTTGTATCTTGCCATTTACAAAGCATTGTACCGCTGCTGTTATACTTGAAAACATAGTCACCTCTTTCTAATTTTGGTCCATCAAGATTTGGTAAGAATTTCTTATTTTTCATAATGGTACCAACTAAACCAAAATCCAAAGTCTGCGCTAAGTTGACAGTAGTAAAGAACCGATCGCAGCATATAACGGTGGAAGGATTTGAGATTGTGGAACACAGAGAACACAAGCATGCGAGAACGATCATATTACTGTTGGGACAAATATTTATAGAAATAGTTGGGAGTAATTTCGTTTCAGTTCGATTAGAAAACTCAATGGGACACATGTGTCCCGTCAGTGTAGAAAGGGTTAAAAGCACAAATTTCGAGAAATCAATTTATGTTGCAAGTCTACGTTGTCAGAGAAATTTAAACACAAAATTTCACGACTATAGCTGAAATATTTTAATTAGTATTATTTTTATCCCGCTCATTGTTTATAAGTACAAAATTTGAAAAATTCGTTTAGATTTGCGCTTCTCGTTGTCAGTGGAACTTACACATCACATTTCACGACTATAGCTCCAATACTTTAGTTGGTACTACTTTTATCTCTTGTTGCTCACCCCTAAAAGAAAATTTCAAAAAATCCATTTAGATTGCGCTTTACACACAGTTTACACTCCAAATTTCCCGACTATAGCTGCAATTCTTATATTGGAACCCTTTTTGTCCCGCCTACCCCTTAAAAAGTAAAAATTTCGAACAATTCAATTATACTGCGCTTCTACATGGTCAGAGGAATTTACATACCAAATTTCACGTTTCTAGCTGTAATACTTTAGTTGGTACCATTTTTATCCCTTTTTGTCCCGCTGGTCCCTTAAAAGTACAAATTTCGAAAAATCCAATTTTACTTCGTTTCTATATGGTCAGAGGAATTTAATAGCTGTAATACCTTAGTTGGTACCATTTTTATCCCTTTTTGTATCGCTCGTCCCTTAAAAGTACAAATTTCGAAAAATCCAATTTTACTTCGTTTCTATATGGTCAGAGGAATTTACATACCAAATTTCACGTTTCTAGCTGTAATACTTTAGTTGGTACCATTTTTATCCCTTTTTGTCCCGCTCGTCCCTTAAAAGTACAAATTTCGAAAAATCCAATTTTACTTTGTTTCTATATGGTCAGAGGAATTTACATACCAAATTTCACGTTTCTAGCTGTAATACCTTAGTTGGTACCATTTTTATCCCTTTTTGTCCCGCTTGTCCCTTAAAAGTACAAATTTCGAAAAATCCAATTTTACTTCGTTTCTATATGGTCAGAGGAATTTACATACCAAATTTCACGTTTCTAACTGTAATACTTTAGTTGGTACCATTTTTATCCCTTTTTGTCCCGCTCGTCCCTTAAAAGTACAAATTTCAAAAAATTCAATTTTACTTCGTTTCTATATGGTCAGAGGAATTTACATACCAAATTTCACGTTTCTAGCTGTAATACCTTAGTTGGTACCATTTGTATCCCTTTTTGTCCCTCTCGTCCCTTATAAGTAAAAATTTCAAAAAATTCAATTTTACTTCGTTTCTATATGGTCAGAGGAATTTACATACCAAAATTCACGTTTCTAGCTGTAATACTTTAGTTGGTACCATTTTTATCCCTTTTTGTCCCGCTCGTCCCTTAAAAGTACAAATTTCGAAAAATCCCTATTTGTAGCTCGTCTGCATGGTCATTGCAAGGAACTCAGCAAATTTCATGTTTACAGCTACTGCCGTTTAGTCAGGACGAAGGTTCGATGTTTATCCCTTTTTGGGCCATTTTATCCCCTAAAAGTACGAATTTCGTAAAACCCTTTCTTAGTTGACGTCTACGTCATATTTGGGAACTACCCTGAAAATTTCATGACCCTAGCTTCAGCCGTTTGGTCTGGGGTTTTTCAATGATAAGTCAGTCAGTCAGTCAGTCAGTAACGCAACTCTTTTATATATATAGATGGAGTTAATTGGCATTTTTAGTTTTTCATTTCCTCATCATGTTGCTCGAAAAGATACAATTTTCAAAAATTATTTTAAAATTTTAAATAGATGTTAATGCTAACTAGATTGATGTTAACTACTACATGAAATTTGAAGCATTTTAACAGATATTTTAATTAATGATACTTTAATTTGGCATTTAAATTAATTTTTGAAAAAATATATCCTTTAGAATTTTGTGCTGTATACCAGTATGAGTATAACTATTTAAAATAATTTTTGAGAAAATGTGTCCTTTGGAATTTAGAAGTCCTGTGCAGGAGCAATAGGATGAGAACATAAAAAGTAAAAACGTCAAGTAACTCCATTTGTCCTTAATTATATAACACCCTGCTTAACTCATAATTTTAAAACTTATTTTTTTTTAACCGTTGTCTGTAAATATAAACAGCTTTAAAAGACATTAAAAAACATTTAAAACACTTAGTTCTCATTCAATTTCAATATATATGTTTTCAGTTCATATGACACAATTTAAAATGTTGCCACCTCTTACCAAAGGAAACCTTAAACTGGTTCACCATCATACTCGAGGATGGTTTTCTTTACAGTGTTTTTAATGGCATGAAATGACCCGTTTAGCAATAGCCTTCATCATTTTACCACAAAGGAGCTCCTCCGTAGTGGAGTCTGGTTATGGTTATACGCTCCTCTACAAAACATAAAAAACCTTGCAACTGCTTTCATCATTACAACACAACT